>APFE030539058.1:165825-185076 GCA_000404065.3 Pinus taeda | reverse complement strand
TGTACATTCACAGTGTTGGGTGATATAGCTTTGCTTGAGGTGAAGAAGGGCTTCTTAGCTGGAGGATGATGTTGGGTCAGAGCACATGGTTGTAATCTTCTTTCTACTTTTCATCTGAATAAAGCTATTCTTGTTTCCTTCCATATTCTTGTGTACTTGTTTATATATGCATGTATATGGTTAATACACATATGATCCTGTATTATTTATGAATTTAGATCCTTGTTTCTTGCATAGCAGTATGTTGTTGTGATTCCACAGGTTCTTTGGAAGCTAGACAGACAAAGAAGAAGCAGCGAAGTTCTATCAAGAAGGAGTGGAAATCAAGCGCAAGACTCAGGTTGGTCTTCTTGTTCCTCCTCTCGTCTATTTCATAAAAGGAAACAACATTAGACTTTGATTGTTTGTTTCTAAGATAGCCACCCATCTTAGTGGGAATAGAAGCATCCGAGTGGACACTATTCCCAGATAACACTAGGGGGGTTCCTTTTTCTATGTTTAACAAAGCTCAAAAAAAAGATAAAAGTATTATCTGTGGTCAAAGTACATTTTACGATCATGCATGTCAAATTCACTATGTCAGCTGCAAACCTACTCAACGAACCATCAAACGGATTAAACACACCTATTTCATTGGTAAAAATAGGTAAAAAATATATTTGATTCATTTAATGAACATGAAATAACCATAAAACAAGAATTTACCGAGTCATTTTACCATTTGACATTTACCATTCAGTTTTGTGCTCTAAACCAGTTTTTTACCTCAAACTTTAGCAACTAATTGCAGGATATTATGTGGATCATTCTTCATGCCGTCAGGACCAGGTAGGAGATCTACCTATTCTCTTTCATTTAAGGTCATTGTTTTTCAATTTTAGGCAAAATTTTTAGGGTTTTGGGGTCCCTATGATCTATAGAAATTCCCATTGTAGATCAACACATTATGCAATATACTAAAACAAAATACAAGATCTACTTCTACAACAAACTTGTAGAAGCTTAATTGATTTTGAGCAAGATCAAATAGAACACATATAACTAAGAATGAGAAAGAAATCACACATGAACATAGAAGAATACTCTGTTTCATTGGTAAAAAATAGGTAAAAACTATATTTTATTCATTTAATGAACATGAAATAACCATAAAACAAGAATTTACCGAGTCATTTTACCATTTGACATTTACCATTCAGTTTTGTGCTCTGAACCAGTTTTTTACCTCAAACTTCAGCAACTAATTGCAAGATATTATGTGGATCATTCTTTGTGTCGTCAGGACCAGGTAGGAGATCTACCTATTCTCTTTCATTTAAGGTCATTCTTTTTCAATTTTAGGCAAAATTTTTAGGGTTTTGGGGTCCCTAGGATCTGTAGAAATTTCCACTGTAGATCAACACATTATGAAATATACTAAAGAAAAATACAAGATCTACTTCTACAACAAATTGGTGGAAGCTTAATCGATTTTGAGCAAGATCAAATAGAACACATATAACTGAGAATGAGAAAGAAATCACACATGAACACAGAAGAATACTTTGGGGAAATCCTCAGCTAAAAACCCTGATCTTTGTTTTATACAAGTGGAAAAATGTCTGGATTACACAAAGATTTAGCTCACAAGCTATCCAGCTCTCAGTACAATCCCTCTGTTGCTCATAGATAGTCAAAGGCTTCTCACAAACCTTCTCCTCTACCCTCCAAGCCTCCTATTTCCTTGTGCAGTTTCTCCTGGGGTCCAATGCTACCACCTGTGTGTAATTACCTCACACACTACTCACTAATCTCTAAAATAACTGCGCAATCCTGAAGGAGATAATTCCTTCTGCATGGATGAGTTTCCTATATAAGAAAATTCCTCCAACTGATAGTACACTGTCCCATCCTTTGATCTCAACTAGGTCTCTGACTGAACTGACATGCATGATTTATTTATGAGAGAATATTCAGTTATCTAAAGTGCTGCTGTTACATGCATGCATGCATCAACTAATTGAACTCACAATTAGTTCAACAAACTATTTGGACTAATCTAACTGGACTTAACTCAGTTAACTGAGCTAACTAATTACAACTCATCCTGATCTCCTTTAATCAAGGGATAACTTCCTCAATCAATGGAGAAATTGTAGCATGTCTTCACATAGACTTCATGTTTGATTTCCTACAACTAATTAACTCAAGATGAATTAATTAATTATTTTACAAGCAACTGCTAAGATCAAATTCGAATTTTACTTCTCAATTTTAGTTCAAGGACTAACTAAAATTGGAATCTATCCTGAAATACTATTTATAGCAATGCTATTTTTAGCATTCCCATTTTTTCATTCCTTGTTAATATATCCAACACTAGTACCTAAGATGTTATTTATAGAATTTCTATTTTTAGTATTTCTTGTTGCCATTTTCAATAGGATCAATCACCCTTATGCATCGAAAAATATGTTGCAAAGTAGTTAAATAGAAGGGAAATTGCTCTACATCTCATTGTCTAAAGATTAGAGGTGCGTTCAGTGCAATTTAGAAATTTGATTCATCATTTCTACCCAATATCTCTTCAGTTTTTTGCATGAAATGGATCCAAACTAAGCCTATGGTGTGATTTCAGACTTTTGTCAGATCAGAATAGCTATCACATGGCATGAAAGAGAACATGAAGAACAAGTTATGGTTGCCATAAATGATCCTAGTGCTGTTGAGGCCCTCAGAGATTGTGAGTTACTCAAATATTTTAGGTTATCTGGGATGAGGTAACAGTTAGAACTATTGCAGTTCTTGGTTCATTCATGGGATCCAACGGAACAAGTTTTACACATAGGGGAAAAAGTGCTCCCTTTATTGATCGATGATATTTACTTTCTCATAGGATTGTCAAGACGTGGTGCCCCTATTTCTCTTTCAGGTTCTGCACGTGGGGGTGAATCAATGAGGGACTACATTTGACAATTCTGTTAGCCAGGTACACAACCTAGCAAAGATGGAAAGATTTTAGGGATGTTTGTGATATGCCCTTGCGAACAATCCTCTTTACTATCACAAAGTTGGTGGGTAGCATGACACTTCATGTCGCAAATAGATCATACATGCAATATGCACTCGAGTTTCTCGAGCCAACTATGTTCAACTGGTGTGAGGCAGTACTCTCTTTCATGAAAGAGCAGCTGACTAAAGTAAAAAGAGGTAGGACTAAAAATTTCAGCTATGGATCGATCTTAATCACTTTTACTCTTGAGAGAATTCCATTAATGCAACCTCAGTATGTGACACTAAATTTAGCTGGTTCTAGAGATCCACAGATGTAGAGATGGGTAGAGTTTATGGCTAGACATGTTGGTCAATCATAAATATCATTTTCTACCACATTCTTTAGTTGGCTCCATCAACAACATATTGTCATAGAGGAGCATCCATATGTAGGGATGGATTTCTATAGAAATCCAAATTTGAGATTACCAGTGGATGCTCAATGGGGTGCTATACGTAAATTGTTTTGACCATGTATTTCTTATTTTTGAGCTTTCACATGTTTTTGCGTTTTTTGATGTTTCCAAGACTAAACTAAAAATTTTCTCATGTATAAAGATGTTGGCACTGTTTGACCAATGGGTCATCAATAGGAGGTGAGTTAACTAGTGGGAAGAAGAGTAATTCCCCAAGATTTAGATCTGATACAGATACTGGCAAAGTTGCATCATTATATAGAGGGGTTAACCCTCGGTATACTAGATTTTCGGATCGAGAAGTTATCGATGAGACTACAACGCCATACTATTGGTGTATCTAGCCGTTGGATGACGTTATTTTGTATGATAGCTCAAGCAGTGACCTGTTATCATGAGCATCATTAGATCTACTTAGGATGATTTACTGTATGGATTTTGAGGTTTTGAGGTCAAATGATCAACATATCTTGGACACAAATTTTTGTAAAAACTTTGAACATCTATGTATTTTACTTTTAGTGTTTTTGTATGGTTATGTGTAATCCTATTCACCTATTGATGTGAATTTAAAATTTACTCTTTACATATGTCGTAAATGTTTGTTTAACACGTAATTCGCTAAAGAATCAGTTAATGTGGTAAAGTTTCTGGAAATGTGTTGATATTGAATGTAATAAAAATGTCTTTCCAAGAGACGAACTCTAAGGAATATACGATGAATAGTTGGATTTCAGACAGTATAAACATTCGTAAGTTGTAGTATGACAAGTTGTGAGTCTAGCCTAATGATGATTCGATGAATGCCAAGTGAAATGGCATCAGAGAGGAGTTCAATCAATGCACTATACTGAGCGATATTGTTCATAGAACAACCAATACAAATCCCTTGAAAACTCACTAACTCGACACTTGGAGCAAATATGGCCCATGCTATAGAGGATAGGTTTTGTGTACTATGACTAGCACCATTGGCATAACCAACAAATGGTTCCAAAGATTCTGACATCTGCAATAAATGCAAAGAGGATTACTAACCACATAAAAAGTCTAAAAGTCACACTATGACACACACACACAATCAAAGCATATATACAGTGTTTTACCAAGCACGATATAGCATAGTAACGTTTAAGATACAACCCATTTCTGGGCTGCAACAATGGAATTCCATCATAATCAACCAACTCGTAAGTGCCTTTTTCCAAAACATGCTTGACAATGTAGGGGCCCATCCATAGTGGTTCAAATTTTCCTGTTCCTAATTTATCGGCTTTCTGATCATAAACCAAGACCAGGTCTCCTTCTAAGAATATGCGAGGCTTGACATTGTGGTCATATTGCGCCTTAATTCATTTCTTACATGCTTCCTTGTCCAATGTGGCTTCATGATGTGTTTCATCTAGATGGATGTGTTCTAAGAAATGTGATTCCTCATCAGAAGTGTCAGGTAACAAGTCAATTGCGATTTTTAGTGATGAAATCTCACATTGTATTGGCAAGATTGCCTCAAGACCATACACCAATTGGAAATGTGTGAATCTAGTTACATTTCTTACCAAGGTTCAGTAAGCCCACGAAGCTGAGTACAAGATAAAATGCCAGTTTCTTTTTTGAACTCCTATCATTCGTTGAAGCATTCGCTTAAGGACTTTGTTGATAGCTTCAACTTGTTCATTAGACTATGGATAATAAGGAGTAGAACTATCATGTAAGAGTCCTAACTTGGCAGTTAATTCAATCATCATGTGATTGCAAAAATGTGAACCATGATCTGTAACTATAGCTTGTGGTACACCAAACTGTGCAACCACATGGTTGAAGAAAAAAAGTGTAAATGTCTCATCACTGTTGTATAATGTAGGCATCGCCTCGGTCCATTTCGTAAAATAGTCAATGGTGACAATAATATACCCATGTACCCCATCCAAGTGAGGGTTACATGTCATGAAATCAATGCCCCATTTTGCAAATGGTCCAACAATGACGACAGGATGTAGTGGTGCAGGTGGTAATCGAGTTTTATGGTAAAAAATATAGCATGCATGACAACTTCTGACGACAGTAATGTAATAGTTAAATATGGTAGGCTAGAAGTAACCAACACAGATAATTTTTTATGCCGTAGCATAACTAGATAAATGTCCACAACAAACACCAAAATGGAAACCATTTAGAACCTTCTCAACTTCCTCATGTGTGAGGCACCTACGAAAAATTGTATCGATACTGCGATGGTAAAAGGTGTCGCTAATGATCAGATAATATTTGGCTTGATATCGAATACGTTGTTGTTGCAAGCAAGAGGTATCAGACCAAAAAGATTGGGTTTGGAGATAGATCAATATACCTCCATACCAAGGGTTAGATGACGAGATCAAAAATAGAGACTCATCCAGAATTGATAGTTTCAATGTTGAGTCGATGGCAGTAGAGGGAAGGTCGCAAAGAAGCTTGGAAAAAACTAGAGATTTCTTTGACTTGGATTTGATGAATTCTAAATCAAATTTCTGCAAAATGACGATCCAATTTGAATATTTCCCCCCCAGCAATTGACGTGACAAGATGTATGTCATAGGGTTGCAATTTGAAATGACAATGGTCTCTCAGAGTAGGATATAATGGATAAATCTCTGTATAGCTTGAATGGAAGCCAAAGCTAGCTTCTCAACAAAAGAATACTTAACTTTCGTATCATTGAGATTATAACTTAAATAGTAGATCATATGTTCAATCCCATCTTCTTCTTGGACTAAAACCATAGGAAGTACCATATTCCAACGAACGATCAACCCATACAATCGGTGATGGTGGATTTGGATTTACTACGCAAGCCAAAAATATTGATTGCTATATGAGCTCAATTAGGCTTAGCGGCATGGTTTTATTACACATATCAACTTCGGAATTATTGGAAATCTTCCATGAGTCAGATGAAGTGGAAGATATCAAGTTACAGGTCTCAACTTTTGCAACTTCCACCATTTTTTATGTTGAAGGTAGTGAAAAGTTTCCCATTAGGGAAGAACCTTCGAAGAGACCTACTCCAATGTTCTGAAGAGATGATAGATGCTTGTGAACTAAAGGAACACTTCTAGTTTTCTGTGAACTAGAGGTGAAGAAGGTGAGTTGGTCAATTACTATGATTCTACCTTTATGAGCGAAAGAGATCATACGAAAGTATGTCGAACCCATAGTAGCCATAGCATAAACCCACAGTCTTCCTAGTAAAATATTGTAGTCAAGGGGTCCGTCAATGACCTCAACTTCAACAGTTACAATTTTTCCCCCTATTTTTATGTATAGGTTACTTAAAATTCCACAAGGTGTATAAGTGCAACCATCAAAAGCTTTTAACATCAGAGGTGATCGTGACAAAGGCGGTGAGCCAAGTGTTTTCCAGCAATTCATTGACATGATACAAGTAGATGCACCTTCGTCAACAATGGTTAGGTTAATGAGGTGATTCAAAGCATTTACTTGGATCAAGAATGCTAACTGTGGTGGTAATTGTGGCGTATAACCCACATGGTTAAAAACTACGAGATTGGAATCCATTGGATCAATTCCACCAATTGCTGACAATAAAGCATGCTTTTGGGAGGGACAATTTTGAAGCACCTCAAGCATCAACATAGCAGAAGGTGATTGAGCCAAATCTTCTACTATGTTATAATTTTGCATTGTTCGATCTCAAGGGTTGAATGTAGATTTATAAACAACTCCTTTAGGCAGTTTTATTGTTAACTCTGGTACAATGGGTGGTGGAATGGATTCAGACGAAGTCAAATTCAAAGTATTGGGTTGATCTATAGCCTGGTTATTCGACGACGATGGTGGATTAATGTAATCTTTAGTTTGTGTAGTCAACAAAACATCAGTCTTAGGCTTAGTGGCAAATAGCATAAGCACTTGTGAAGTGGAAGCATGATCTATAGCAACCAAATAAGTCTCTGGGTTTGGAAAAGGGTCTGTCAACACAATGTATGTACTAGAAGTCTTAAGAAGTTTTGAGACTTCAAAGCGGTGAGGACAGTCTCACGTAAATTGATCCTCATTACAAATTAAACATGGGTAATGAGGTTTCCTAGCCAGAGAAAAGGAATTAGAGGATTTCTCTTGAGGGGGAGAATTTTGTTTCTTTTCTATTTTCCCCTTTTTCTTGCTTCCAGGTTTCTTTTCATTTTCACCTTTGTCAGATGACATGGCATTTATTTCAGAAGCAATTATATTATCAAGTGTATTAGAGGTTTGATTTGAAATAGAAAGTGTTTGACTAGATGGTCTACTTTTTGTTTGAGTGCTTGAAGAACCTATCACACCATCACTAGTATGAGAGTCCTCACTGGACGGAGGTGGTGGAACAGTAAAAACTGGTCTAGGTGCATTTGGAATCTTATCATAGAGCATGCCAGACTGGGTGTAAATCAAGTCTAAGTATTGAGCACAAGCAATTAATTTATCTTCAATAAACACTCCTCCTTTAGCCACATCCTCAGTGATAGATGCCAACAAGGATTTAATAAACCACTCAGTTAAAAGTTGATTAGGAACAAAAATTTTGACCATTCGGCGATGACGACGCCAGTCATGAATATGATCAGAAATGTGAGTAGAAGTGGTATGTTTAAAGTTGGTCAACAATTCCATTCCAGTTTCATATCTAATGGTTAACTGGAAATGGGTTAAAAATGTAGTGGTTAAGGCTATGAAGTTGTCAAATGAAGCTCATGGTAATTCAATATACCACTTTGCAGCCAGACCAATGAGCATTTACTAGAAAAGACGTAGTCTTACTGAATCATCATTTAGGGAGTTAGATGAACACCATAAATGAAAATTCGTAACGTGATTGGTCAGATCTTATCCAAGGTTTCCATTGAACTTAGGAATATCAGAAGACAATATGTGTGGAATCACTGGAGACCAAGTTGAATAAATAATGGGATCATTTGTAAGCCGATTTAAATCCAGTAATTCAAGTGTTGTGACAAAAGGAAACTGTCGGTTTAGGTCAGGTTGAGCATAACCAGGGTAAGATGGAATTTCCTAGGCAATAGGCCTTTGCATACCAACATAAGGAATCTGCTACTAGTAACCTTGATAGGGGTAGTTTTGTTGAGGATATCTAGTATAAGGTTGTTGTTGGGAACAGGATAAATTTGTTGTTGACCAAAACCAACATAGGCTTGTTGACTAGAACCTGGGTAAGCTTGTTGTTGACCAAACCCAACATAAGTTTGTTGACCAATTCTAGGATAAGTTTGGTACTATTGGAATTGTTGTTGTTGGTATTGTGGTTGTCACGGTTGTTGATACATTGGTTGCTGCCCACTAGTATAAGTTTGACCAAGTTGTGGATAAATTGGACCAGTATAAGTCTAAGTAATCCCAGTTAATGGTAAACTAGCCTAAGGTTGTTGGATTCCAGACACAAACGGTTGTTGTAAAATGGCCTAAGAATACTGAGCCTATAGACCTAAAACTTGAGGGTAAGAGGTTGAAGGACTAGCTTGCAAAGTTTGAGATACAATCAACTGAGCTTGCGACTATGGTAAAGTTGTAACGACAAGTGTAGTAGGTATGCATGAAACAGGATGTATTGGTTGTGATGAATACACAAGCCTTGGTTGAACAGGAATTGTAGGCTGCCATTGACAAACATTCATTCTAGAATAAGTCGTACCTAAAGATGACGGTATACTGCCATATGGTGGCCTCCTAGAGTATGGAGAATAAGTAGATTGGGCATATTGTTCTCCATATGGAGGTAATCTAGTGTTAAGTGGATACATTGGACAATAGCTAAATGGACCAACTTGATATTGACTTGATGGATCAAACTGTTCAGTATTCGTAAGTGAAGAACCAAGTAAAATTCCTGTGAATGACATGGGTGAAGACCATGGACTAAAAGAAACACCGGAGTGAGTTCCAAATAATGATTGGTATCCCAGTGGGACAGATGGACCACCATATAGATGTGACTCAAGTGTTGTGGTAAACATCGAAGAAGTAGTGATAGTAGATGTTATCGCATCTGTAACAGATGATATAGTCTAGGTGTTGGGCAGGGAATCCCCCCACAGCATGTTTTGGGGCTCAAAGCCCAAGTTTTGAGTTAATATTGTTGTAAAGATTCGTGAATTGTGAGCATGAAATATATGTTAGAGTCATAGGGTTGTCCGCCTTAGTTTTGAATGTATTGTCGGCCTACCCATGGTCTGAGGACCATGGAATTGTATAAATAGAACGAGGCTCTAAGTTGTAAAGACATCTAATATAGAATGGGCATGAAAGGTCTTAGAGATTAAGTCAAAGTGTCTAAGTGTACCTTTGGGTTGTAGAGTAGGAGAAGGCTCTCTAGCTGAGTGTTAAAAGGTCTAGTTGTCTGCAACTGAGTGCGCAGACCCTTGCAGCTGAGTGCACAAGGCGGAGTCGAGTCTATAACTGGAGAAGAGAATAATAAAAGAAGTTTTATCCAAATTCTGTGTATCTGTTCTTGAGTTATTACATGTTTGATATCAATTGAAAATATATTGTTTATTTACTACGTGCACTTGTATGAATGATTTTTATTTCTAAGTATACTTTACACATGCAAGTAAGCTAAGTTAATCAACTAAGGGTGGAATACTAGTAAGGATTTGGGTAATAACAATGTTCGTCCCTAGAGTAGGACTATGCGAAGGCAACATCTCAGACTGCGAGGTATGGTAAGTGCATGCGGGGTCGAACCATGGACCACTTTAACTCATTAGACATCTCCAGGGTGTAAAAACCTGGTTCTAGCACCCTCCCATACTACTTCGGGTGAGACCTCAGTCCGCAGACTATTGCCAAAAGGGCCAGTAGTACCAAGATTTGTTTGTATAAATCATCTCTGATCCTAGGTCAGGCCCCAACAACCCAAGAAATGGTTCTGTTGCCAGGACTTGGATCTGCATAAGGGATGTCTGATGTCATGTCACTAAAATCCAACGAAAAAAGAAATTGAAGGGTGGTTGGATAGAAAGACTCACGAGTTCGCAATGCAGAAAAATAGGAATTCATGAGTATCAAAGGACCAGTGGTTAGAGCGCTACTTATATATGAAAATCCATGAAAATTTCTTTGCATCCTTCCCTTATGATTTGTACAAGTGGATCATGAAGCTAGCAGATAATCAAGGAAGGTGTAGGCTCGACAAACCAATTGTGTGGAACCCAAAGTTGGTGTACAGACTAGAAGCATCAGAAGATAATATCGCATGCATTGTCAACCATTGGCTCGATCGAATTATAGGAGGGTTTATCACCGAGTTCATAGTAAATACTTTAGTCAGCTACAGCGAGGTGGAACGAAGCTTCCTCAAAGGATTGCAAGGTAAGTACATTAAATCTTTGAACACTTGGATTAAAATGCTATTGTCTGAAAAGCAGGTTATGCAAATAAATTGATGTTTGGGGGCTACGCGGAGTGGGAGGATCTATAGAAATGAAGGTAGCACAGAGATAGAGAATAGCCCCTTGATTTTTCCTCGACAAGAAAGCGAGGAAGAGCTCGCGAAAGTTTCACCAAGAAGTGAGATCATTTTGATAAGGCAGTGAATTCCGCGCATACCACCTCCACCTACACCACCACCAGTCTCACCATCTTCACTCCCCTCTCCACCCACACCACCTCCATCACCACCACAGTTCAATATGTTGAGCGCGATAAAATTGTCGGTGTTCAAAGGAGTAGGGAACAAAGATCTTGACCAATTTTGGTTCATGGTAAAAGTTGTATGGGAAGCACAAGGAGTCATGGATGATAATATAAAGAAGGCAATGCTGGTAAGTGCATTGCAGGATTACTTACTGAAATGGTACATTAAGCATTCCAATGACAATCCAAATGTAGGGGTCATCGATATCCAAGTTGCGCTGAACAGGGAATTTAGCAAGCCAAAATCGGAGACGCAATCGATTATCAGGTTTAAGGAAATCACAATGCTTTTAGGTGAGACCCCCTTGAAACTGGATTAGAGACTGAAGGGCATGATTCACAAAGCCAACATGACCTTGATAGATGGGGAACACCACGCATGGTTTGTAGCATCACTAACGCCACATCTAAGGATGGTGTTGTCGCAGCAGAAGTTATCCACCCGGGCCGAAGCTTTGGAGATTGCAATGAGACTGCATGAGACCCCAATACAAGATCCTGGCCTAGGAGTCCAACACATCCAAGCGCAACTAAAAAATTTATGTCTAGAAATGCAGAGTTTGAAACAAGATAGGACAACTCGGCCAGAGGCGTGTGAGGAGGTATGGTACATAAAATGCAAAGGCTAGGGGCATGACAAGGACCATTGTCCAGTCTTCGCAAACTACCTAGAGGGAGGAGGGTTGATGCCATTAAGACTAGAGACACAAGCAAGACTAAGCTTGGCGCCTACATTATGGTGCATGATTTGTCAAATAAGAGGGAAGCACGCTACATATAATTATCACCTATTACAGAAGTATACATAGACGTCCCAACAGTTGTTCTATAATTTTTGTAGGTCAGTAGGACATGATGAATGCACCTGTAGAAGTTATGAACTGATGATGGATCAGACTCCTGCCTATAGAGTTCAAACTGAAACATGAGCCCTCGATCAAAATATTGGGATGGCACGCGCTGGATTTCAGGGGCGTGGATGAGGTCGAGGTGGACTGGGACCAAGAACGGGTCATGGATAGCTGATTTGTTACAAATGAGGAGGGACAGGGCATTATGCCTATGATTGTACAAATCTGATGAGGGCATCATGTTTATATTATACCCAGTTTGATCATGAGACAAAGGACTGCCCCACACCGATAGCAAGGTTGCATTATAAAGGAATACTCTAGCCTCCCTTGACTCAGAATCTGCAAATGATGAGGTCTAAGCCGCTCGATGAGGACCTAAATGTAAACATTGTGATCCAAAGTGGTATTACGATAGGAGATGACAAGGGATAGCAACCCGAAGAAAGTGCTTGGGTTCACAAGGCTCCTACAAAGGAACTAGAGTTTGATTTGGAGCGTGCAAAGGAGACATTCATGGAAGCTACGAAGAGCTTCATGGAGGCCTCCACTTCAGGTAGTAAAGAAAAAATAGAACTGGAGATGGACCCGTCAATGCTTACTAACTTTCTGGAGACATGCATGAAGCTATTGCACAACAGCAAGGCTATGAAGGGACTGCAGGAACTCATCACTAGGTGTGTTGGGTCAAGAGAACCACGTGTAGTCCAGAAGCTTGGGAAGCACACAATGCGAACAAGAAGGGATGAGATTGACTGCGAAAATCAGGGAATATGAAATGGATCAAGTGATTCTAGATTTAGGATCAGATGCGAATGTACTGCCAAAACAGACATGGGAGTACATGGGCAGGCTCGCGTTGCAATGGTCCTCTGTTCAATTGCGAATGGCGAACCAGCAGAAGATCCTACTGATGGGAAGATTGCAAGGAATAATAGTAGACATCGAAGGTGCGATCACGCTTGCAGATTTCAAAGTAATAAAAATTGTCGATGACAACAATCCCTATCCTGTGCTACTGGGAATCGTTTGGGCCACTAATATTAATGGAGGGATAAACCTGAAGAAGTGCAAAATGATTTTTGAGAAAAAGTCACTACGCATAGTGGTACCTTTATACCATGCAGAAGGATCGCACTACACAGAACCAGTGCGCAACGACAAAAGTGACAATGATCTAGATTTTATCTACAAGATAACTACTTGGGAATGTGATTGGGTAAATCCTATAGGGATGGTAGGATTTCATGGGAGCTCGAAAGCTCCTGCACATCAGATTCGGATGAGGAAATAGAATTATGGCAGAACCAATTACATGAGGTAACCACGCTAAATTGCAACATGATGGTAAGATCACTGTACTGTGTGACAATAGAGATAAGGGATTTTCCTATGTATGATGGGTTGACAGCGGTGGATGAATTCCTGAACAAATTTGAAAGAGTAGCGTTTTGATGCTCTGAAATGGGCACTACGTGATACACCCACAAGATGGTGGGGTACGCATCAAAGAATTTTTAAGAACTGGCACAAATGCAGAATGGTGATGCTTATATAGTTTGGAAAGCCTCAACTACAAATGGAAGCTAGGTATGATGGATAAAACAGCCTACGTGCCCACCTCCTCAGATGGGTATAGGCATATGGTACGCAACCTACATGAACACACATTGTCCTCACGATAGAAAATAGGAACAACAAGCAGGAGCTGGCATGATGAAGGCACAAAAGACAAAGTATGATATGACAAAGAACACCAAAGATTAGATGCAAGGAAGCTTTTGACAAGGTGTGCAAAGTGATGAACATGATCCACCATGTGACATGCATTGACTGGGACCTGCATGTACCAGTGGTTCTATGGGTGTATGGGACCATATGCAAAACCCTGACCACACAAGCACTTCCGAAGCTGAAGTATGAAGCAGGGGCTGTAATCTCTATGGAGCATGCGAAGCCTAGTCCATGCATAGTAGCACCCAAATATACGATAGTCTGCGAAGCCCAAAATGAAGGAATCACACAACCGCGAGAAACAGAGCACATAAGACTTGAAGAAGAAATCTGGCAGGGAAACCTTAGACTTCGCAGACTTGAAAAAGACCAGGTATGGCTAAGGAAGAAAAGCATTTTGATGGACATGGAGGTCAAGAAGCTAGAAGAAGAAATAAAGGAAGCATTTCTCATCGAAAAACCAAGGATGGTAAGGAAAGGTGTGTACAATCATACTGACAAGTTGGAGAACTATCGCCGTGAACTAGTTAGCTTGCTTCCTTGGCTTGGACCACATATCGCCAAGCGTAGTGCCTAGGGTAGCGCGTTACAAGTAGTAAGGTGCATGAGGCCGCCCACAACTATGGAAGGTGGGGATTTTCTGTGAACCATGGTGGAGGATGGGATGGAGCCCCACATGGGTGGTGCGACCACCTAACTAGCTGCAGGAAGGATAGCCATAGTGCTCCAGGGAGTTGGAAGGAAGCACAGGACTATAAACTATTCTGCCCAGAAGTTGCGTGATATTGGGGATGCGTGCATGTTGGTTGGATAAATAATTCTTGTGGAGAAGACCGATCTCCCTATTATCAACTGATATCTAGCAACAAGTAGGACAAGCAAATCTACCTTTCTATAAACATATTTTGATTCATTAATAAAAACTAAGAGGTGATTTAGACCCTACCTTAAGTCCAACGCTAGTTTGTGGCAGCCACGCTCCAACAGCTCCAAAGAGTTTCCTTTTAAGAACCTGCAAACACAAACAAGCACACATCAAAGAACACTTGCATAGCTAATATAATAAATCATGTTAATCATAGTGATCAAGGAATCTATGAAATAAACCATAAGGCACAACTTATTGAGAAAAATAAACTTGATTGTATTAACTTTGAAAAAGAAGAACTTTACAACCTTGGTGCCTTGATGCTGTACAAGCTCTTCCCAGTGTCCAAACAGGAATCTCCTCTACTTTGACAAGCCTCACTCTCTTCCCAATGAGATCAAAAGGTATGTAATCTCTCCTCTCAAAAGATCAATTAGGAAGACTAAGTTCCAGCAACATTTAACCTCAAAAATATTCAGCGTTCAACCTCCCAAGTAACCAGCCCAATGCTTCAATTTATAGTGCAAGGGAAGGAGGTTACAGGTCCACCATTGAAGGGATAGAGTCCTCCTTCAAAGGGATAAGCTCCTCACATCAAGGGGTTAGCTCCGTAAGGAATGGGATGCATGAACCCTCAAGGAGCGAACTTGCCAGCTCAAAATTCCCTCTAGAAGCTTCCAGAAATGACTCAAAGTGAGTTTTTAATAATGTACTTGCACCTTTTTAACTTTTACATGGGTTTGCACCCATAACACAGAGACAGAGCAGTCAGGTGCGCAGGGGACATGACCAATGAGTGCAGTACCGCAGGTAATGCCAAGAGAAAGTGTGAAACCAGAATTTTAGAGATTTTTAAGGTCTTTCTATTATTTTCAAGGCTTGATATGAGGAACTAAGGTTTAAGACTTGCAAAGGAGGTAAGTATGAGTGGTGATAGACTCATATTGATTGCAGAATGTCAAGGTGACAATTTTTGTGCAACAGATTGCCCCGTAAAGTGCAAAGTCTATAATAGATGAGGATGGTTTTGTCATCTAAGAAGAGTGAAGTACTTTATCATTTCAAGGATCTTCTTGTGGATACCCCGATCAGAACCTGTAAAAACATTCAATGCAAAATATATATATATGATCATATCATCGATGAGGTAGGCATTCCCATACTCAGATCAAAACTAACTAGAAAACTATCTAAACTGCTCTGATATAGGAATGATTTCATAATACATCACAAGTATAGACATATGTAGACATAGTATGGGCGCAGCCATCTGTTTATGAATAGTCCACTGTATAATGAATAACAAAATTCCTCGCAACGTGGATGGTGGAAACTAGATCCAGGGTCTTGATTTCTGCTTCCCGAACTAGTACGATTCTATCCATGTGAATGAATGTGTCGAAGTCGAACATGGTAGAAGATTACCAGTCAATGATGTAAACTGTTAACAAGTGTGAGAGGAACCACCAGTAATTTCAATGGCCCTCAAAGTACTCAGTTCAATCCATGAAATGTGAATGAATGAGTCGATATTGAACACGTCACAGAATCCTTTGGTCGAAGGTCAATGATGCAACTTGTCGTCAAAGGCGAGAAACCTGCCATTGAGGCATGTAGATTCCAAGGTACTGACGATTTCTAGATCATCTTTCTAGATAATGAGTTGGAGTCGATAGAAAGTGATCTGTCGTAGACAAGCCCACAACACGAAATCATAGATCAAGTTTTGAAGAAATATATTTGGCAAGGACTAACTCAGGGATGGTCAAGATGGAGGACAAATGTTTTGCAAATGAATGGTTTATTTGAACTAACCTCTTGAACACATAACGACACTGCAGATGGTTTGGTGACAATTGACCCAAAACTAATACCTAGAAACCGGCTGAAGACTTTCAATATGGTTTTATTAACTGTTAGGCAAAGGATTTCCCAACCCAGGTGAACAAAAAGTGTCATGTTCAAGAGTGGTTAGCTGCTTTTCTAAACACAAAGTATAACAAACAGGTTCATTTTTCTCTCTTTTCCCCCACCATTTCTGGCAAGTACCTCTTTATTTTTGATAAGCTTGAGGAGGATAACATTTGTTTGATTATAAGCTCATCCTTCGGATGAGTCCAACTTAGTTTAAAATTCAAACCCTAAGAAGGAGTGTTCCATTCCTATTTGAAATTAAACAGGTCCTTTACTGTTAAATTTTAACAAGTCCAGTATAGGAGAAACTCGGTGTTTTTCAATTTTAGGGAGTCAGAAGAAAACTTAAGAAAACTCCATGGTTGTCCTTTTTCGTAAATTTGTGTCTCCCAAGCTCGAAAAAGTATAAAATAATACTTTAGAGAACCGCTTGACCATTACGATCAAGGAGTACTTTTCATAATTAGTGCCTTCAATTTGAAAAAGTAAAAAAGCGATCGAAAACACGTTGTTTTATTACCAATATCAAACTTGAAACGACAAAATTCCGACAATCTTTTCATGTTTATATGGTTAGAAAAGAGCTGTAAGTGGACCGTCCTTTTAATTCCGTTTTAACGAGTTTAAAAAGAAAAACTTGGAAATCTTTTCATATTTTACGAGTCAGAAAAGAGCTTAAAGAGGACTCGTCCTAGAGGAACGAGTGGTATAAAGGGTAGCAACTAGTTCCAGCAATGGTGGAACTGCTCAAAACATGTAATGGTCAAAAGGCTAGCTAATAAAACCACTCATAACTGTGGTCCCTCAAGAAAGGAAAACAAGCAAGTGAAAGCATATGATCAGCCAAAGGGATGGTGGTGATTGGATGAAAAAAGCCAAGGCTCATCTAACAAAATTTAGTGGATAAAAACGATGATCACGAGATGTAAAATGTGTATGGGTTCATTTTTACACAAGCTTGAACCAAAGAGAACTTTTATTGGATTTGGATTCATGTTTACACAAGCTTGAAACGAAAAACTATGCTTGTTATAAGTTCACATGCCCCCTAGCATAACGACACAAAACGAGGTACATGCCCCCTAAGCTTCATTGCATTCAAACAGGTGGATGAAATGAAGGTTTATTTTCAAGGTCTTGAAAAGAATCAACTCGAAAAGGGAGTTGTTTCATTTTTTAATGAGGTTGGCACAGGAAAAGAACTATCCTCAAAACCCCTATTTCATTTTAAACGAGCTTGACACAAGACAAGGAACTATGCTTATGACTCCTTGTTTCATTTTTTAACGCGCTTGACACAAGACCAGGAACTGTGCTCATAACATCCAGTTTCATTTTTTAACGAGGTTGAGACGGGAAGAAACTATCCTCGTGACATCTAGTTTCATTTTTTAATGAGGTTGAGACAAGAAAAACTATCCTTGCAACATCCATTTTCATTTTTTAATGAGGTTGAGACAGGAACAAACTATCCTCGCGTCTACTCTCTACAATCTACCTATATAACCTATTGATTCATTTTTTGTTAATGAGGTTGACACAGGAAAAGAATTGTCCTCATACCTGATTCATTTTTAAAAGAGGATGACTCAGTAAGAGGACTTTCCTCAAACTCACTGATTATAGCTTCCAACTGGAAGAAAGACATGTCAATGGACACACCTTGATCATGGCTTCCAAGAGGTCTTCATCAGAAGGAAGAATAGTTCTCTGGAAGGAACACGTGTCAAGGTACTCAAGAGGGATAAGAACATTGCATTCAAGAAATCTCATAGAGTTTTCCATGTCAATTACCAGATCTAAATCAAAGGAAGATGAGCAAACAGTGAGCCTCGGTAACTGAAAACATGGGACCAGTTGCCACATAATTAACCCGTGGCAGGGTAGGTACCACTTTAGAATCAGGAACATTTAGGGGTGTCATATTATTGGTAGTTGAAACAAGACTAGGGAACGAAAGCTGGTCTACAGTCACAATATTTCCATTGTGAGGGAAAGACATCATGCAAAAGAGTGTCAATACGACAGCTTTCATTGCATAAACATAGTTGCGCCCAAGGAGTAAATTGAAATCCAAGGGACCTCAAACTATCATAAGATCAATATAGACAGTTTTACCTTCCAAGGTAATAGAAAACATAGGAAGGATCCCTAAAGGTTCGCTAATGGTTCTGTTAAAAGCTTTCAGACTCTGTGTAATAGGCACAAGCTGAGGGGAACCCAAAGCTTTCCAAGCGGTTGAGGATAAAATACTAACAGAAGCACCTTCATCTACCTGTGTGCGGTGTATGTCCCTACCACCAGCCTTGACAATGATTTGGAAAGGGATGGAGGAAGGAAGACGAGGTTCTGGCAGTCTATTCCAATCAAAAGAAAAGACCTCAGTACTTGGAGGGGGTTCTGTAGAAATAGATGAAATACCCCCCAGCCTAGAAGAATCTGATGTAACAAGAAGAACCTGAGCGGTATGAAGTTCACTCTCTAAAGGGAGAGTGAGATCGACCAAATGTGAAATTGAATCGACCACTTAATCAACTAATGGATCATCAACCTGAGTGATATGAGTTTCACTCTCTAATGGAAGAGTGGGATCGACTGTACTTGAAATTAGATCAATCACTTTGTCAGTTGATGGTAGGTTGGGAGAAAGTTTACGGTAACCAGTTGGAAATTCTTGTTGTGGAACAATAAGGTTTTCCAACAATTTTGAGGCTTCATCCATGTGAGGGCAAATGTGAGTTTGATG
>APFE030539058.1:121802-153538 GCA_000404065.3 Pinus taeda | reverse complement strand
TGTACCTATAGTACCTTGAGGACCATCGTCATTATTGGTGGTACCTCTCGCGTCTGTTAACAGCTTTCATCATTGGCTGGTAATCAGACGATGTTCAAGCATGTTCGACTTCGACTCCTGCATTCACATGATTGGACTTGTACTTCGTTCGGGTTTGGATGGAGTGCAAGACCCTGGTTCTAGTCTGTTGCAAACTAGGCTACGATTTTGTGGATCATTATTACATGACTCATTGATGGATGGCTGCGCCCATACCTAAGTCTTTTAGGATGGCTGCGACCATACCTTTTATCAACATGGTCTCTTCAGCTGGGTGGCTGCGTCCATACCACAGAACTTCTTCGTATGTCTTTGGATGGTTGCGCCCATGCCTAGACTACATGTAATCGAGATATCAGTTGTATCTACGTGCAGGTTCTTCCTGGTGGTGTTCCGGTTCAGCAGTTTTATAAAGAATTTCACCCCTCCCACTCTCTCGGGCTTTATGCTTTACGGGGCATCTGTTACACAGTAATTTGTCACTGTCTCCCTGTCAGTCTCCCTACTGTGTCATGAAATCAAATCCATCATGCTCATGCTCCCTGAATTGGCCAAATGACCCTCTTTGCCAAAGTTTATTTGATCATCGTGACTGTTATTGAAATAACCGCGCTGACTGGCGGCTTCTAGTGCAACTGATGCGCTGCCAGCGCGGAAGCACACGGGTTTTCCACGCTGGTCGAATTTCATAGACAGCGCATCCTCTATTTGTATTAAGTCGCACTGACATGGTCTCCTCCGTTATCAAGACGCGACGTCAGCGCACTAGTCTAGTTATACACCCGCGCTGATCCTGTTTGGGCGAGTTTGTTCTAACAGCCAGCCTTCCAGATGACTCCAGACCTGGTTGTTGGCCTTGTGAATGTCGCCCTCCCTTCTATGGCATGTCTTTTCATCATATGAGCCACCTTTCTTGGAGATAAGCTTATCCTTCCACCATTCATGGAGACTCCTTCTCCTATATAAGCCTCCACCATTGCCATGAGCAGCTAGTTTTTGGATATAGTTTTTGATAGAAGGGAATTCATAGTGTTTTAGTGCTGCTCTTAATAGGCAGTTGGTGTGTTAAGTGTGGATTGCTAGAGAGCTTAAGGAAGGTTGTGAAGTCTTGTTCCTTGTGTGGGAGAGAGAGTTGTTTTGTCTTGGAATCTACTCCAGGGGTGAATGCTATGAGACTTGTGGCTGGACCCCTTGGAAAGGACTCAGCGTCAGAACCTTGTTGTATCTTTCTCTATTTTGATTATAAAAGATAGATGACTACTGTTATGGTTCCATTCTCATTTGTCTTGTAATGGTTAATGTGAATTACATCCTTTCTGACTGATGTATGGTTGCTTTTACTAGATTTCACACTTGTGTTTGTTTTATCTTTGCATGTGTAGGTGTCCATCCATGAGGATAGTGGAGGATCGTGACCAACCAGAGCAAAGGAGCGAGGACGACATCTCTTCATCAAACAGTAGCGCTGGAATCCAAGTAGGTGTTCATTGCCCACTTTTTAATTGCAACTAGGAGCTTGCATAGTAGCATTGATTGATTGTTTCTAGACCCATTCTAGGCTAGTAGGGATCGCCTCTATCCGTAGAGGGGATTTACCTCTCCAACACCATGTACTACAACAAGCACCATCAGCAAAACCAATGTATGTTTGAGAAGACACTGACATCTGCAATATCAAGAGTAAAACCAAGATAAGCAGGAATAATGATAAAACACTCTCTAAACTAGGCACACTTTCTAATCTAAACACACAAACTAGAAAGAAACTATTCTAACAAGAATCTCCACACCAAACTCTAAGCATAATATCTTTTTAGATAAAGCCCATTTCTGGGTCTACCTAAAGAGACACCGTCAAAATCTACTAATTCATAGGCCCCTTTGGCCAGCTTTCACTTAACAACAAAAGGACCATGCCACACGGGTACAAATTTTCCAGCCCCTAGCTTATCGTTTGCTTGATCGTATAATAAAACTAGGTCCCCTTCTGAAAAATTACGAGGTGTAACATTTTGATCATACTGAGCTTTTATCCGTTTTGCATGAGTCTCAATTGCAAATGCAGCATCACGTCAATTCTCATCTAATTGAGCTAAGTACAACAAACGTTTTTCCTCTTCAAAAGTAGTTGCGAGTAATTTTATGGCTATTTGCAATGATGGAATTTTGCATTCAATGGGTAACACTGCTTCCAACCCGTAAACAAGCTGAAAAGGAGTGAAACCTATTGATGTTTTGACTAAGGTTTGGTACACCCAAAGCGCTGAAAATAACATGTTATGCCAATTCGACCGATGAATACCAATGATTCGTCGAATCATGGTGACTAGAACTTTGTTGATTGCTTCAACCAGACCATTAGCCTGGGGGTAATATGGAGTAGAGCTATCGTGGCCAAGCTGATTTGTTAGTTCAATCATCATGATGTTCCAAAAATGACTTCCATGATCAATGATAATCACTTGAGGAACACCGAACCTAGCAATTATATGATGGAAAAAAAAATTGCAGCAGTTTTGCCGTCTGCCGAAAATGTAGGCATCGCCTCGACCCACTTGGTAAAATAATCTACTGCAAGGATGATATACGCATGCCCCCCAGCCGAGTGAGTGTTACATGTAATAAAATTGATACCCCACTTTGCGAAAGGACCGACGACAATTATAGGGTGGAAAGGAGCAGGTGGAGCATGCATCTTTCGATCAAAAATTTGGCAATTGTGGCATTTTCAAACTACATTCATACAATCTTTAAATAAGGATGGCCAGAAATAACCAGCGCGCAATATCTTTTGGGTTGTGGCATACCCAGACATATGACCACCACACGCTCCATCATGACAGTCATTCAGAACATTTTCAGCTTCTTCATGAGTTAAACAATGACAGAAAACATAATCCACTCCACGAAGATAGAGTGTATCTCCAAGAATATTGTACGGTTGGGATTGGAAACGTATTTTCCTTAGCTGAAATCCTGAGATTTCAGGCCGAAAAGATTGGTTTTGGAGATAGAAAATTATATCTCCATACCATGGATCAAGAGTACTGATAAGAAACAAGGATTCATCCGCAATGGGTTCTTCCACCACAATTTCGGTATTAGTACACAGGAAATCACACCTTTGTTTCACAAAAACCAAAGACTTTTTTGTCTTGGATTTTTCAAATTCCAAGTCAAATTCCTGCAGGATAACTATCCATTTGGAATACTTTCCCCCTAGCAATTGTTTAGTCAAAATATATGTCATAGGGTTATAGTCAGAAATTACTGTGGTTTTGCGTAGTAGAATGTAGTGACGAAATCGCTGGACAACTTGAACAGCTGCCAAGGCCAATTTCTCCACATGCAAATATTTAAGCTCAGTCGGATTCAGAGTTTGACTAAGATAGTAAATCACATGTTCAGCAATGAATTCATCTTCCTGAACTAAAACCATCCCAATGGTGGAATGAGAAGTGACGAGGTACAAAAAATAGTCTTGGTTGTAGTTGGGAGAATGCAATAATGGTGCATGGGTCAACACGTGTTTAAGTGCATCAAAATATTTCTGAGCTATCTCATCCCAAAATAATGGAGTGTTCTATTTCAACAACCTGGTAAAACCTTTCGTTATCTCAGCATAGTTAGGAATGAATCGACGTAAAAAGTTTGTTTTCCCTTGCCAACTTTGGAGTTGGCGAAGAGTCGAAGGCGCAGGTAATTTAACAATGGCTTCAACCTTCGAGGGATCGACACGAATGCCAGCTTTTGAAACAAAAAATCCCAGTAAGCGACCTGTCTCTATACAAAAAACACATTTGTGTGGATTTAGCCTAATTCGATAATGCCTACATCTCATAAAGATGGCTCATAAATGAGTGAGATGATTGGCTCTACATAATGAATGAGCAGGTAAATCATCGAGATAAGGCTGTACAATGTGCTTGATGTCATGAAATGCGTAAGACATAGCCCTTTGAAAAGTTGCTCCAGCGTTCTTCAATCCAAAAGGTAGTTTGCAATAAGAAAATGTCCCCCATGGACAAATGAAAGTCGTTTTAGGTTGATCAGCGGGGAGTATGTTAATTTGATTGTAACCGGAAAAACCATCCAGAAAGGAGAACATTTCACTGCTGGCACAATCATCAATAATTTGATTGATATAGGGGGTTGGGTAATTGTCTTTAGGACAAGCTCGATTAATATCCCTACAATCAATAATTCTTATCGTTCCTTGCTTTTTGTTAACAAGAACAATATTCGATACCCAATCTATTAAGGGAATTGGATAAATGAAACCTGCTTGAAGTAATTTCTCAACTTCAGCTTTAATAGCAGTAGCTTTTCTTGGATGTATCTGATGCAAACGTTGCCAGACAGGTTTAACATCTGGGTAAGTTTTAATTTCATGAACAATAATTGATGGATCGATTCCTGGCATTTCTTCATATGACCAAGCAAACACGTCATGGAATTCTTGAAATAGGGCTTTATAATTTTGGATTTCCTCATTCGTACAGGAAGCACCTATATGAATGTTTTCAATAATTCTGAGTTTCACTGAAATGTCAATAGGAATCGTTCGAGAAATATTTCCAAAATTTAACTCAAAATTAGGATGTCACAGTGGATTCTGTGGTTCCTTGACATAATCAGTGGTAAAATTAGATGAGAAATCATTTTCAAAATGATCAAGCTCAGGTAAAAACGAAGATCGATGATGAAGATCTTCCCATGGTAAATCATCAACAGACAAAAGTTCACGAATCTGCTCATCATATGAACAGGATCAGAAAGAGTTGTTGAATCTAAGGTTGAGATTGAAAGTGACTCCCCATGGACCACATTCATTGGATCAATTTTGGTTGAACTAAAGTCGGAAAACGATTGTACCACCTGATATGTAACTTCAAAGGGACTCAAGGGCATTGCATCACCACATGAGTCCACCTCAGAATTAGAAGGTACAGTCCAAGGATCATCAAAAGCAATAGTGTTCGATGAAATCATATGAATGGTTGCAAAAGAAGGTGATACGTTAGGAGGAAATGAAAAAGTTCCTAGTAAACCAAAATCTATAATCAATCCCACCCAAACATCCTTATAAGGGATAGCTATTTTACCGACATGTTGGATACTCTCAGAAGAGGCTGGGTCGGATGAAAAATAATTTAACTGGTCTATTGTAACGATCTTTCCATTATGAGGGAATTTAATAAGCTGAAAGATCGATGAAACAACAACAACCATAGCGTAAGACCAACTGTGACCCAAAATAAGGTTGTAATCTAGAAGGGCATCAACCACTTCCACATCTAGATTAATAGTTTTGCCTTCCACCCCTATAGGTAAATCCTGCAAAATGCCAAAAGGATGAAACCCTCGGCCATAAAAAGTCTTTAAAATCATCGGGGATTGATTGAGTGTAGGAGAACCAAGTGATCTCCAACACTGAATCGACATAATACACATAGAAGCTCCCTCATCAATCACAGTCTGAAAGCAAGGTCTATTTTTGGCTAACACTGGGATCTGGAAAGCCATTTGATGAGGAAGACGAGGTGTACTATTTTCTAAATCAAAGAGTATAAGGTTGGAATCCTGAATATCAACAGCTCCTATTGCGACAATAGCAATTTATGTTGTGCTAGACATGATTGCAGCACCTCCAAAGCTAACATTGTTGAAGGGGATATAGCTAAATATTCAACAATGTTATAGTTCTGAGCAACTCTTGCATGTGGATTGAAAGCTGATTTCTGAAGTATACCTTTAGCAGGCGGTTTGATTACTAAGTTTGGATTAGGTTTCTCGATTTGTAGCAGATCGAAACCAGAAGGAGTTGAAGTTGATGGGTTTGAATTAGAAGATTCTGCTTCCTTACCACCAACGGGATTCTTACTTCCATAATCTTGCGATTATGTCGCAATCCTGACATGGGACATGATCATAATTAGTTCTTCTAAGGAATTTGAGGAAGAACCTATCATTTTACTATCTTGACTAGGAAAAGGATCCTTCAAGGCAGCAGGCATTTGGGAAACTTTGACGATTTTCGAAACCTCAGCTCGATGTGGACAATCTCTTGTAAAGTGCTCCTCGTCACAAATGAGACAAGGATAGCGAGGTTTACATTTCTCATCAATTGATTCAGTTTTATCAGGTTTCTCTTTTGTGTTTTGTTTATTTTTCTTCTTCCCTTTCTTTTTACCGCCGGATTTTGATTTGGCCATAAAAGATTCTACAACATGAATATCGGCAAGAATTTCAATGGAAGCTTCTCCTGTTAGGGAATCTGGTAAAGTTATAATAGGAGAAGAATTATTTGTAGATTTCTTCTTACTCTTGGTACTAACTGGACCAATCATACCATCAGCAGCATGAGACCCTGAAGGAGCTGCAGTTATTTGATTTTGTTTGGGAAGATCGGGGATTTTTTCATGTAAAGTACCTGACTGCCTATAAACGAGGTCAAGGTACTGAGCCTGAGAAATTACTTGCTCTTTAGTAACTACTCCTGCTTTAGCTACATCCTCAGTTATTTTAGGTAATAATGATTTAACAAACCATTCTGCCAAAATTTGATCCGGGATAAAAACTTTCACTAAACATCGTCGACGTCACCATTCATGAATATGGTCTGAAATATATGTAGACATTGATTGTTTTAATGAATTTAATAATTTCGTGCCATTTTCATATCTGATAGGCAACTGAAAAAGAGTTAAGAATGAAGTAGCTAACTGACTAAAATTATAAAAAGAGATTCGTGGCAACTAAATGTACCACTTAGTCGCGAGACTAATTAGAGTGCATTGAAAAATCCATAAGCGAATTGAATCATCTATAATGGAATTTGATGCACACCAGAGGTGATAAGTCATCACATGATTCGACGGATCCTCTCCTGGTTTACCCTCAAACTTCGGGATATCACTGGGCAACTTATTAGGCATTGGCGGCCAATACGTAAGATAATAAATTGGATCATTCGTAAGGCGTGACAAGTCAGGTAAATCCAAAGTTGCGATAAATGGTAACTGACTATTAGGGTCTCGAAAACCTTGGGTCACAAGACCAGCTCCAGAAGGAGGATATCCAGGATAACATGGAATTGGATTTGCATTGGGAATATTATATCCTCCCAGAAAACTAGGATTAACTGGACCAAACTGGGGTTGAGGTTGAGGTTGTTGATACGTATACCGAGGGTATGGTTGATACTAATAAACTGGGCTTTGCACAGTAGGACCGTATTGATACTCTCCCTGGTACGGTTGATAAGTAAATTGCGGTTGACTTGTGACAACTGTACTTGGACCAGGTTGTCCTACATGCAACTGAACCGAAGTCTGAATTGTAGGTCCAGACTAGGGTAAAGAGGTCTGAGGAGTTGATACAGGAACAATACAAACTGGAGCTATTGATACTCCAAAAGTAGGTGGGATAGATTGAACAGAAGTTGCAGTAGTTGCAGCAGTCGTTTGAGGTGGATTTCGAGATGAACTAGGCTCAGACTGATGAGCTACACCAGGTGCAGAAGTTTGAATAGTAGGATGAACGGGTTGCTGGATTGAACCAGAAACTAAAGGTTGTCCAGGTTTAGATGACAACTGCACATTGGGTTGCAAAATCTGTTGAGATTGAGATGGATCCCACACCATATTCATTCCGGGGTAAGGACCCATAACAGGTTGAGCATATGGAAGACCATAACCAGGTTGAGTGTAGGACTGATAATTGAAAGGTAGATTTCTAGCTCCTTGAACAAATGGTTGACCAGAAGGTGGTTGGAAACCTTAAGATGGGTACTGACCTTGAGGTTGATAACCTTGAGGCACGTACTGAAACTAGGGTTGACCTTGAGGTATATATTGATACTGGGGTTGACCTTGAGGCATATATTGAGTCTGAGGTTGACCTTGAGGCATATATTGAGTCTAGGGTTGACCTTGAGGCATGTATTGTCCCTGAGGTATGTACTGTCCTTGAGGTTTCCCTCCAAATGGTATTTGACTACCTTGAGGTTGCCCCCCAAGCGGTAATTGAGTACCTTGAGGTTATCCCCCAGGCGATATTTGACTACCTTGAGGCTGCCCCCCAGGCGATATCTAACTACCTTGAGGTTGCAGATTTGGAATAGCACCAGACATCATAAGAGTTTCTTCTATGCTCAACGGTGGAGTTCCATTATTACCAGTTAATACCCCATGTTCGATGCGTTGAGGAGACGCTCCTGAAAAAGTACCAGAAACTGACTAATACCTAGAAGGAACAGAAGGACCACCATATAAAAATGTTTCCGGATTTTGGGAAAACGTGGATGACCGATTTGACATATTCGAAGGAGGATAATAACCCCTGAGCGTAGGATGAAAAGGAATACGAGGTGGTGAAGCAGCGAGACCTGAATTTTCTAAAAAGTTCGTCAATGATACATACCAAGCGTCACTTCGAAAAGGACTGTAAAAGATTGATTCACACTCCCTAAGTTTTATTGTTGGTTGATTTTCGGGGAGAGATATATCTTCGTCCAGACTAATAAGTTCTTCAATAGAAATGAGTCCAGAAGGAAGATTTTGGGTAATGACACTTCCTACCCTGGGTGAACCAGGACCACTAGAAACTAGAGAAGCAAATCCTGAGGATGGAGTAGCAGCAGGTTCAGTTTCAGGTTCAGAAATTTCAGGTTCCTCAACTAATTCACTAGTAGAAGAAATACTACCAGTAACTTCGAAAAATGAAATTGGTTCAGAAATATAATCTGTTGTTGGAGCTTGATAGTCAGGGTGAATAATTAAAGATGATTCTCCGGCCTCTAGTGACCCAACTCTACTTTCACTAGGTGTGACAAGAGCTCTTAGCCCTTCAAGCTGACTTGGTGTATATTTGAGAGGCTTCCCCTGCAGTCTATGGGATTGTCTCAGTAATTCAGCCATGATTAATTAATTAATTACTTCACACGAAAACAAGGAAAATCTCAATAAAAACACCTAAAGTCTCTAAAGAACCAAATAATTGAATCACACACCTAAAAATATAAGAGTTCAAACCACACACAAACAATAACTTTCTGTACCAAAAACACTAGTTAGTGATGAAATCCAACGTCGCAGAATTCAATACAGAAATGGCGGTTGGAACAATTACCCTGACAACCTTCTTAATGAAACAGACTGGCACAAGTTTCTTCACAAAACCGTCTCATGTGAAGATAACCCCCCAGAGAGTCCAAGTGAGTCTAGTCGACGTCTGCTCCAGGTACAGTGAGACCTGTCCTTCACTGTCACCTTAGGAAAGAATCTTAAGATTATGGTCACTATGGTTACCAACAATAACAAATACAACTGGGGGAACAATCTACGATCCGATCTATGTGCAAGGGAAGAGTAGCAAAGCTCAATCCCGTTGAAGGATTCTCGACATGATTAATCTGAGATTTACCAACAAGTGACCCCAGGCTCCTCGACAATGGTTAATCTGAGGTTTACCGTTTTTAATACATGAAAATATTCTATCTTGCCCAATGAGACAGACTTGATTGTCTCAAAGGTTCGGATATGATCTCATGATTGACTCCTTTAAGAGGAGCTTCCCAGATTATATCAATTATAATTGGATTTATTTCCTACCACAAGATATATCTACTTGTTTGTTTTAACTATCTTGGAGAGTTAATTACTCCCTACTCCAAGATACTAGCCTAAGCTATGTTGGTGATAAGAGCCCTAGAAATAAAAAGGTTGCTAGATGAATTTTAATTAAGCGTTATTTTTATTGGTTGTTTCTTAAGTCAAAAGGTATGGAGGTGAAACTTTGTGGTGTAAAGACTCGACTCCAAAAAACACTAAAAAATGCACCTAATATGATAAACAATTCTTTTCCTTTTCAATGAATCTCTTGTTAAAGGAAGAGTTGAGAATGCAATTTCTTGAAAAACAAAACTTTCCTTCAACGTATAACTAAAAAGAAAAACTTTTTTGTCTTTTTCAATAAACTCAAAATGAAGCTACTAATTATGCTCACAAAAATAAATCCCTTTTCTTTTCAACACTCAAAACTACAGAAAAGTAATTTTTCAAAAGAGAAACTAAAATTTCTAGAAAACACATTCAAAACTATGAAAAAATCAAATCTTGATATCTAACTTCTAAAAACTAATTGAAATAAAAGCTTCAAATGTTTTTGAGGATGTTTTACTTAGTTATTTAGCAAACTAAGGATTAATTCGTTCAGAAAAACAAATCAATCAAAAAACACCCAGCTATGTTTTCTTTATAAAAATGAAATTCACAACTTATGACCAAGTTCGTTCAAAGATTTGCAAAGAGAAACAAAATCTATTTCTCACCAAAGGAAGATCTCACAAACCAGCCAGAATTATCAAGAAGACAAAAAATTCCATGGTGATCTAAGGTTTCTTAGGCTTCTAAGCTTTAAGTCACTACAAAGACCGAGTGAAGACCAATCCAAGCATGCAAAAACTTCTAGAAATTCATCTAAAACAAAACACCAATGGAACTTACTTACAAGAGACTTTTGACAGGATATATGCAGATCTGGGCAGAGACTAAAAGTAATAAAAATGACCTAAACTTAACTGGATGAAAAGATTTTAGGCTTTTCAAAAATTTTGACAGGGTCCGTAGGCTTCCTGTAAAACCAGGTGTGGTACCGCTCTGTGCCATAAAGTAACAGTGCGGAGAGGTCTGAACTGTAATACAAACAGAGCGTGCAGTCCTCGTAAAAATTTCTAAAAAACAAGAAAGCAATCCAAGACCTAAAAACTACCCAATCCCACACACATCAAGCAAAAACCAGAAACAAAAATCACATTTCTCAAGTCAAAGACAAAGGAAAATTTAAACAAATAAATCTCGTCCCCAGCAAAGTCGTCAATTTGTTGGCCAGATAAATCGTTCTTGTAGACAAGATCGATCTCCCTAGTATCAACTAATATCTAGCAACAAGTAGGACAAGCAAATCTACCTTTCTCTAAACATATTGCGATTCATTAATAAAAACTAAGAGGTGTTTTAGACCCTACCTTAAGTCCAACGCTAGTTTGTGGTAGCCACGCTCCAACAACTCCAAAGAGCTTCCTTTTAAGAACCTACAAACACAAACAAGCACACATCAAAGAACACCTGCATAGCTAATATAATAAATGATGTTCATCATAATGATCAAGGAATCTATGAAATAAACCATAAGACACAGCTTATTGAGAAAAATAAACTTGATTGTATTAACTTTGAAAAAGAAGAACTTTACAACCTTGATGCCTTGATGCTGTACAAGCTCTTCCCAGGGTCCAAACAGAAATCTCCTCTACTTTGACAAGCCTCACTCTCTTCCAAATGAGATCAAAAGGTATGTAATCTATCCTCTCAAAAGCTCAATTAGGAAGACTAATTTCTGGCAGCATTTAACCTCAAAAATATTCAGCTCTCAACCTCCCAAGTAACCAGCCCAATGCTTCAATTTATAGTGCAAGGGAAGGAGGTTACAGGTCCACCATTGAAGGGTTAGAGTCCTCCTTCAAAGGGATAAGCTCCTCACATCAAGGGGTTAGCTCCTTAAGGAATGGGATGCATGAACCCTCAAGGAGCGAACTTGCGAACTCAAGATTCCCTCTAGAAGCTTCCAAAAATGACTCAAAGTGAGTTTTTAATAATGTACTTGCGCCTTTTTAACTTTTACAGGGGTTTGTACCCATAACACACAAAGAGAGAGACAGAGCGGTCAAGTGCGTAGGGGACATGACCAATGAGTGCGATACCACAAGTAATGCTAAGAGAAAGTGCGAAACCAGAATTTTAGAGATTTTTAAGGTATTTCTCTTATTTTCAAGGCTTGATATGAAGAACTGAGGTTTAAGACTTGCAAAGGAGGTAAGCATGAGTGGTGATAGACTCATATTGATTGCAAAATGTTAAGGTGACAATTTTTGTGCAACAGTGCAGAAGAAGAGTGTCCCAAGGTCTGCGACCGCGTACAGAAGGTTGTGTTGCCGCATGGATTGGCTAGAAAGTGACCTTTGGAGTCACTATTCACAATGGGATGCTCGATTTGAGGCCAAATGGAGTGGGCAACGGGAATTTAAGATGTGATTTATCGGCAAGATTTGGGAAAATCTACCACCAAGAAAGCATTAATGGCCTGAAATTAGGGGGAATGGTCGAATTCGAATTCAAAAGGCACTATAAAACACAAAAGGCTGGAAAACAAGAAACACTTGGTCATTTGAGAACTGAGCACTTGAGAAGAACACTAAGTATTGAGAGCCGAGTGATAATTGAGCCGCTAAGTTCGCGAGCGACAGAATACAACCTAGAGACAATTACAACAACTAAGGATGGTCTGGGAATCGAAGAGGTAACCACCGGCGAGGCCACACAGACCCCAATGGTGGAGGATGTTCCAGAAGTCATCTAGGTTGTGGCAGAAATCCCCAAATCACCGCAAACGCTGAGGCCTAAGAAAGATAAACAAGCAATGGCCCCTGTACGTGTGTCCCCGAGGAACCCACTACGTAGCAAGCTATCAATGGCAGAAAAATGGAAAGTTGTCATGATCGACATAGATGAGGAAGAAGAAGATCTATAGGCCCTGACCATCATAGCAAAAGATGATGAAGATATGGAGGAGGACATTCAACCTATACGCTCTACAACAAAACTACCCGCATATGTCTCCCTGTGGAAAGGGAAGACCAAAGTGCCGAAGGACCTGGATGAAACCAAGAGTTCACTCCAGACTCCACTCCTCCCAAATGGCATAATATTTGAAGGCACGCACCTGGGTCGTGTGCTAACCATGAAGTTTGAATATTGGGACCTCGCTGACCGTGAAAAGTTCCCTCACTTAGAGACTGGGAACCTCATGAAGCAGAACACTAAGGGGGTGGTCACATTGTTAGAGCCGCAAAATGGTTGCATGGTGTGTTGAAGGCAGCATTGTTGCACTTACTATGGATACCACATTTCCACCACACGCCCATCACCATTTTCATCATCAGGCAGCTACTCTGCCTAGTGCATGATGGGTATATATGGCTGGAGGAGCCTATCCCCATCACGACAGACCTCATTCACCGCATTTCTCAGCTCCCCTGCAAAGGAAAGGACCCCACAACCATAGTCGAAGGAAAGGCAGTGATTTGGCCCTTGCAAAATCCATGAAGACAAAATAAAAGCTAGAGAAGAAGAAAAGGGGCTATGCCATCTCCAGCATCAAGGACGAAGGGGTACAGGTAGCAACCCAACTCTTGGCTGGAAAAGTTATGAGGAAGTGTTGCGCCAATCAGGTACCGGCACCGATAGTCGCACTGGCTGAGCAGTGCATGGAGGGGGTCAATTTCAACTGGTCTGAATTCCTCTACAAGGAATTTTTTAAGAACTGTTGCTAAGCCCAAAAGTAGGGTAAAACCTTCCACTACACATGGTTGTTGTTATCCATAAAGCTCGTAGCGGGGGAACTGCCAGAGGATAGTTAATTCCCCAGCATTAACAAAGAATTATCGGAGGCCGCGAAGTACACTTCGCTTTGGGCCACAAAGGATGTGAAATGAATATGTGACACCAAAATCTTCTAGCTGCTCATAGAGATGAGCATCCAGAGGTGGATCAATCAGAGGCTGCACCTATCACCTATGATCTACAATAGTCTACAGAGTTTTGAAGAATTCAAAGCCGACATGCATAATGTATACATCAGGGTGCGCAAGGATACCACAAAGTAGTGGACAAAGCTCCCTTTTATAGCCACTGACGATGCCATCTTCACTGTCTTGGAAACATGGTCTTCGGAATGGTGTGCCCCAAATTTGGTCAAACTTGAGAAGGCGGCAGCGTAGAAGAAGAAGGATGATGCCAAGCTGCGCATCACACAATTGGCTGAGAAAAGGCGAAAGGAAACAACAGGAGCTAAGGAAAGGGCAGCACAGGAAGTGACACAGAAATCTGTATAACATAAAAAGTCTGCAAAACCAGTAGTAGCAGCACAGGTGGTAGAGGAAGCAACAACGAAAGCAGATGAGGACCAAGCAACATCCTCACAGGGGTAGGAGGCAGAGGAAGTAGAAATAGCAGGAGGGAGCGTGGACCTATGGACCGCGTCCACACATGCTAGAGAGAACAAGATCGAGGAAGAAGGTTAAGGCCTCGAAGTTGGCCATTGACCCAATCACCTTACCCGAAGGTGATCTCCATGACATCAGCGAGACAATCTGTAATGTCACCAATGAAGCACTTCAGGATTTTATGCAAGAGTGCCAGACTGTGTTGGGGACCCTTAGGGTGCAGTTGCAGGAGTTACAGGTGCATCCACCTCAAGTGGGTACCCTTTCTACCCACATCACAATAGGATCCTTGGCAGCAGAGTAGATGTTGCGCGCATGGATGGAAAACACAGTAGTGTTGCCGGAAGGGGTCCTAGTCGCAACGAATGTCACCGATAGATTTTCGGTTAACATGTTGAATGGCCTTGGCCTTAATTTGGCTACCCTTCTGTGAGAGACATTGTATTCGCTATAGGATTGGATAACAACAAAGTTGTGGGTCAAGGAGAGCCGCATAATCCAAGTTCTTAGAGAACAAAAGATAAACATGGAACAACTCAAAATCAATGCTTGGAGAAGATGGTAGATGACACTTGCCAACACATCCCAGAACTGGCCATCCCAACAGATCTACCAATAGAGGTGTGGATTCACTAGTTGGAAACTAGAGTCCCCGAGGCTAGGGAAGAAATGAGAAAAGTTCACTAGAGCTAAATATTTGGATCGCCAAGCTGCAGTTGAAGGCGCAACCTTCCACTCCATTGGAAGTCAGAGAACAACATGCTAGCTCTATCGCAACAGGGTTGGAAGAAATTAGGGGTGAAATACGCGACTGTACTGGCATGTTGGAATAATCACTTGAGGTCCTCACGACTTTGCAGGAGGAAACCAACATCCAGTGCCTAGAGACAAAGGCGTGAGTACTCCAATATCAATATGACAGTGTCCAAGGAACTGCAGAAACAGTAGTCCTCACTTAGTGGCTTGCAAGGATGCAGTAAACTAAGGCACTAAAGGAGCAAGTGGACACGGCACGACAGAAGGAAGTAGTTCTCAAAGCATGCGTTCAACCATGGATTGATGAGGCCTTCACAATCATGGCAAATATCAAAGGAAAACTCACACACATATAGGGGATACACACACAGATGCAGGGAAGCACGTCGGACATAGAGGTCTCAGAAGAATGGATGCAGCAGGTTTAACAAGTAGCAGCTCAGTGCACTGTGGACATCAATACCGTTCGAGACAGTTGGAGGGAGTCCACGCCGAGATCGTCGTGCCGACAGAGTGACTCGAGGATGAGTTATGATGTTTGTGTTGGGGACCTGTTGAGCAGGGAATCCCCCCACGGCATGTTTTGGGGCTCAAAGGCCAAGTTTTGAGTTGATGTTGTTGTAAAGCTTCGCGAATTGCAAGCACGAAATGTATGTTAGAGTCATAGGGTTGTCCACCCTAGTTTTGAATGTAGTGTCGGCCTACCCATGCTCCGCGGACCATGGAATTGTATAAATAGAGTGAAGCTCTAAGTTGTAAAGACATCTAATAGAGAATAGGCATGAAAGGTCTTAGAGATTAAGTCGAAGTGTCTAAGTGTGCCTTTAGGTCGTAGAGTAGGAGAAGGCTCTGCAGCTGAGTGTGTAGAGACCTAGTAGTCTGCAGCTGAGTGTGTGAACCCCTACAGCTAAGTGCACAGGGCAGAGTCGAGTCTATAACCAGAGAAGAGAATAATAAAATAAGTTTTATCCAAATTCTCTGTATTTCTTCTTGAGTTATTACATGTTTGATATCAATTGAAAATATACTATTTATTTACTGCGTGCATTTTGTATGAATGATTTATATTGCTAAGTATACTTTACACATGCAAGTAAGCTAAGTTAATCAACTAACGGTGAAATCCTAGTAAGGATTTGGGTAATAACAATGTTCTGCCCCCGAGTAGGGTTGCGCAAAGGTAGCATCTTAGGCTGCGAGGTACGGGTAAGTGCGCATAGCGATGTGCGCGCAGGGTCAAACCGTGAACCACTTAAACTCATCAGACATCTCCAGGGTGTGAAAACCTAGTTCTAGCACCCTCCCATACTACTTCGGGTGAGACCTCAATCCATGCTCCACGGACTATTGCCGAAAGGGCAAATAGTACCAGGATTTGTTTCGCTAAATCGCCTCTAAACCTGGGTTAGGCCCCAACAAACCAACACTAGGATGTTGTTTCAGCCATAGTGAAATGACCCAGTAAATGTTCTAATGAATCTATGAGAGTTTGAAAGTAAACAGGATCAAGAGGAGCAGTATAAGTTAACCAAAGAAAAGAAGGATAAATATAAAGCCCTGATCCAAAATGAGTTCGAGTTCTAGGTGAAGTTTCTTCTTCAAATTCCTCTTCAATAGCAATCAAACCAACTGGAAGGATTTCACCTTCAAGTCTATCATAAATTTCCAGTGTTTAACTCTGTGGTAAAGGAGAAGTCTCAACAATTACAGATGTTTAAGGATAAATCAGTCGATCATCTTCAGGTACGGGAACAACTTCTAGTTGTTCAACTTCGAGATCCAAGTGTTCTAGTAAAAGAACAACAAGTTCAGGATGAATTTCTTGAACAACTTCTAGTTGAGGATAAACTTCATGTTGGACAACTTAGTTATCATTTCACTAAGTTCACTTTCAGTGTCCTCAGGTAATTGTAAAGGTTCCACTTCAATAGAAAATAAATCAGTAATAGTAGGAGTAACTGGAATTACAGTATGTACCGGTATAGGTGACTCTGGTAATTCAGATGAAGAACTAGAAGTTTTGATGTACTGGACTCAATTAAATGAGACCACTTTCATCGACTAGGTGTAGCTTCAAGTAGTAAAGGAGGTTTACTAACTGTCCTACATGAACGATGGGGTAAAGGTTGATTTTCTTCCACAATTTCTAATTGATTTTATTATAAAAATAAATAAACAATAGGAGGGTAATCTAAGCAAAAGAATTACCAAGTAATTGTGAACTACAATATACCACCTGGGAGGAGCCAAGGACTTAGCATACATGCAGGTAATCTCCCTGAATGTTGTTTTCAGTGTATCATAGTATACAAGGAGGCTGACTCGGTTACCTATGGATGCATAGTAACCTAATGTAGTCCTCCCAAATATACCTGAAAGTACGTGGAGGCCCAATCTGTGTTAGTGTTGTCTAATACGAAACCCACAGTGAGAGAATTCCCTTATACTTTTTGTACTATAACACCACCCAATATACCTAAAAGTATGTGGACGAGCTACAATATACTTACGTACGTTGAATGAGGTATTACACTTGGAATGCATCATATACCATTAGTGACAGCTACTATGTTTAACGACGCCAAAACACGTCTCTAGCCTACACCTCTAAATGTTATGCATTAAGTTACAATGCTCCATTAGGTTAAATGAGATAAATTTTAGTTGATCTTGTTTAAAAGTTTTCCTTTCAGGTTCACTGAGTGATGTTTCTGAAAATCCTAAAATGCAACTAAGATGGGAAACATTCTTTTCATTTGATTTAAGCAATGAAAACCATAACTAAAAGGGATAGATGAATCAGAATCTCTAAACAAAGAGTATAGAGCACATCTAATGCAACTTCCCCTATACCATTCCTAAAATCACACACAAAATTCTAAATGTAGTATGCATGTTTTTCTTTTCATTCCTTTAATGTTCAAATGAACATAAAGAAACTAAATGCACAAATGATCAATCAATTCTTTTCACAAGAAACGAAGACTTTACGACAATTTCTTTTTCATAAAAGTAAAGACTAATCAATGTAAGCTAACTTTGGGATTGATTCAATAATGATAAAGAAAACGTAAAGAAAAATTGAACAAACAAAGCCAAAGCGGGCATGGAAAATAAATGCTAATTTGGACTTCAGGGACAAAGAAACATTGACCATTCAACAAACAAGATGTGAAATAGTTTGGAAAAAATCAAGCAAAAAGATGGGTTTTTGGCTTGACAAGGACCAGTGTAGCCCTGAGTGGGAGATAGTGCATTGCAAAGCACTATCTCTAGGCTAAGGCTGCTCTGCAGTGCACTATGTCAAGAACAACAGTGCATTGATACCAGAGAGCACTATCAACACACAAATAAGCACATATTTTGACCAAACAAGCTTCAAAATGATTGAATATAGGTAAATGAACTCAAACAAAGTCTATTGGTGATGCTAAGACAGGGGATAACTACCAGGAACAATGGTTTTTCCTTAGTATGGTCACCAATTTGTGATACAGAATTTATACTTGCGGATATGTATATCTTCCCTAAGTGGGTAGTTACACTTAAAACAATTGAAGTAAAGATGTTTAACCTTTTCCTACAATAAATAAATAAGATAAAAGAACCTACTTATGATCCTTCGCTTCCTTTGATCTCCTTTGAGTTGCTCCTGTCTCTCTCGCTCAAACTGAATTCGCTCAATTGGTACCTGCCAACATAAACAAAAGATGACAAAAATCAAATAATATGATCTATTTATTGTAAACAAATGGAATCGACAACATTTGAACATATATTCATCATAGATATAGACAAAAGTATTGGAAAAGGAACAAACAACTTTATTGATTGATAGAAGGAGAAGTTACACCCAATGTGGTTTGATCTCGTGTCACTCATCCAGCTTAGTCCAATCCCTCATCACACCAATAGCAACATCAATCTAGTAGCATAACATTACTTTGACAATGATTTCAAGTCTCTAAACCAACAATATTTCTCTGTAATATCCAAGCTCCTTGGCTCTATGATGGGAGGCCAATTTATAGATGAATGCAAGTTTTTTTGTCATTAGTATGGCATTGAATGGTTTCCCATAATTGGATTATTATTTTCTGTGTTAAAAGGGATGAGAGGATAGAGGATTAGATGATCCAAGACTATCCTAAGTCGACCTCATCTTGATAGGATAGGAGCTAGGTTCCTCCTAGAAGGCTTTAGAAAGGAGGAATATACTCAGGATCCAATGAAAATTTCAAGGACTCTCATCTAGCGTAGGCTTGAGTGGGCTTAGGTGTTCTACAACGCAGCCTTGAATGGGGCTACCTACTCTGCAGAGCACGTACCCCTGACCAGGGGTGCGTTGGTGACCCAAGGAAGCACTTCAGTAGGGTTTGAAGTTAGGAAACTCTCATGGATGAAAGCACTCAATGAGGTGGCATATCTAGGGCATGTAGAAACTTAATTAGGGTTTGATAGACCATGTTTACACTGATCTAATCATCGGGAGTGATGTGCCCAAATAGACCTGTAACGGGGCCTTGAAAATTTCTAATTGAGGTTCATTTTGGGATTCTCCCATATCACTTGTCCTTTGACTCAAATCACTAAGGGTGGGGTGAAAACAAAGTTTTCCTAGTCTGAGTCCCAATAGAAGGCATTCGTTGAGTTGAAGCACTACCTCTACTCTGCACCAGTACTTACAATTCCAAACCTGCAACAACTATTTGAAATTGATACAGACACCTCCGACTATGTTATTGGTGTGTTCCTCACCCAAAACGGGCATCCAGTGGCCAATCATAGTGAGACACTTTCTTATACAATTTAGAAGTACCCGACCTATTATAAAGGGATGTATTCTGTTGCGCAGGCTTGCCAACAATGGAGGTATTACATTCAAGGGAAGGAGATGGCCATCCACACTGATCACCAACCTCTTAAGTTTATGCAGACACAAGGAAAGTTGCAAAATGATCGCAATCAGAAATGGTCTACATGTCTGCAACAATTCCACTTGAACATTAAATACAAAAAGGACAACACCAATCATGTTGCAAACTACCTTAGCCATCCCCAAGTTGCCAAGGAGACGATCATCCAGACCGATCACCAACCTCTTCAATTTATATAGACCTAAGGAAAGTTCCAGAATGATTGCCATAAAAAGTGGTCTACATATCTGCAACAATTCCATTTGAGCATTAAATACAAAAAGGGTAGCACCAATCATGTTGCAGACTACCTCAGCCAGCCCCTAGTAGAAGCACTGACTACTTTTCTCAACTCTTGTGGCCACGCGACCTATGGATGGCTGCAACTAAAGAAAAATGATCCAGAGGTCACCTCTACATACCACATGCTAGTAGATGGAAATAAAGTTCTTGATTTCCACCTCCATGACACATTATTATGCTACCTGGGCCAACTTTGTGTTCCTTCAAGTGAGCGTGCCAAGATGATTTGGGAGGCACACTACAATCGAGACGCAGGACACTTTGGTCTAGAGAAAACTATGGATATCGTATAAAAGTACTTTTATTGGCCAAAACTCTGATTGGATGTTGGGAAATATATCAAATCTTGCACTTCTTGCATCATCACCAAGCCAACCATCAAGAAGAAAGGTTTGTAAACTCCTCTACCTACTCCCAACCAGCCAATGGAATCCATATCCATGGAATATATATTGGGCCTCCCTTCTACCAAGCATGGTAATTGTGTATTTTTGGTTGTGGATAGATTTTCTAAGATGGCTATATTGTTGACCCACAAGAAGAGTATCACAATAGAGGACACTGGAAAACTCTTCTTTGAATGAGTGTGGGTACATTTGGGATTCCATAGACCATTATATCAAAATGAGATAGCGGGTTCCTTAGAACATTCTTGTCAAGCCTCTAAACACTGTTGGACACCATGCTCACCATGTCGACTTCCTTCCATCCTCTGACTGATGACCAAACTAAGGTCATCAATAGGATGATAGTGCACATACTCCACATGTGAAACTCTAAGAATCCAAGAAACTGGGATGGGATTCTTCCCTATTTGCAACATAGTTATAATAGATCTCTCCATAGCTCAACCAGTCGCAGTCCCTTTTAAGTGGGTCTAGGTCTTCAATCATTGTGTACCTATGACTACAAAGACAAAATACACACATGTATTTTCCTAGGCTGATAAAGAGATCATATTTATTGAATGCATCCAACACATATTCCATCAGGTTCATGACATCTTGGAGAAGTCAAATTCCAAGTACAAGCAATGACATAATCAACATTGGGTTCCAAACACGTTTCAGGTGGGCGACAAATTTTGGTTGCATTTGCAGAAAGAATGCCTTATCGAAGCCCATTGGAAGCTCAAACCACTTTGATGTGGTCCTTACACCATTACCAATGCTTTCGGAGACATTGAGTTTGAGCTCGGCATTTCCCCATTCCTTGGCCTGCACCCAATTTTCAATGTGGACCGCCTTCGACCATACTTCCCACCATTACTAAACACATCAAACATTGCAGAACATCTCACACCAACATAGTTGAACTCAAACTGCATGGAACATGCCACAACTGATTAGATTATGGAAACACAAATTAAGAACACTCACCAACAAAATATCCAAATATATTGGGTTGTCAAAGCTGGCCAACTCCTGCACCAAGGAAAGTGGCTCACTAGGGACCAAGTTCAGCAGAAGTTTCCCCATCTCATGGAGGCACTCAATGAAAAGGGGAACATTGCTTCCTAAGGGGAGAGGACTGATCCAAGTGGATGTTGGTGGCCACCCGCATATTCCATGGGGACCCCCACCACTATCTATTTCATTCTTTTGGTTTCCTTAATTGTAGCACAATTTACTATTTTTGGCATTTTTACGGGTCCTGAACTTTCGAAGCCATTTTGAGGCCCTAACCGATGTTTTTTTTTGGAAAACCAAGGCTAACATGAACCACCATATTTTTTCATCATTCAAAATTTTTATTCCTTGGATAGATATTTCTAACGAGGTATTGTGCACGTCAAATGAAGATTGTATGCCAAAGTTACAACCTTGGGAAGTTGATGTACCAATTTACCCAAATGGGCCACATAGTTTTGGCACTTCATCTCCTAGGGTTAGGTTTTTGGATGTTTAGGGTTTTCCATTGTTTCTTAATAATAAATAATCCTTCAAACCTCATTGTAACACAATTCAGAGGCATGTATATGCCACATCTCTTCTCAGAGATAAGCTACCATCGCTTGAGGTAGTTTATTTCCTTTCTATTTGTACATTTATTTCAGTATTTGATATTAATGAAATGAAGTGTTATTTATGCTACATCTCTATATTTATGGTTTTATCTATAATTTGTTTCATTCTTGTTTAATTTCAGATCAATGGTATCAGAGTGGTCTTCTATTTCTCTGTTTTTCTTTGCATATCCCCAACGAAGTCGAGATACAAGGAGTTAAGGATCGAATTGGTCGAACCTTTGCAAGACCAAGCTTGCAAACCCTGATGGCCTCCCATGGTGGAAGAGAAGAGACAAGGGGGCAAGATATCATTTCAAAAATCTTGCTTGAACAAGCCCTCCGGCGATAGAGGAAAGTGATGATGGACAACTATGCCCAGATCCTTCAGCAACTACCCGAAGGCAATGCATCTCCTTCTAGTAGCCACTCTGGAAGCACCACACCCTTCAAGGTACAAGTTAGCTTTGACATCCCCATATTTGAAGGTCAGACAAATGTAGATGTCGTAGATAAATAGTTAAGTCTACTAGAAGGATATTTTGATGTTCATGATTTTTCCAACTGGGAAAAGATGACCTTTTCACTTCTCAAAGCCACTCCCCACGTCATGGACTAGTGGGAAACCTACTATGAGAAGAAGGAAGAAAGTACACCTTCACTATTTTTAGCCACACCCACTTGGAATTTATTCTAGAATTCCATCGAGTAGTACTACCCTATCGAGAGCTATAAGGATAAATACATAAAGTGGACCACACTGTGGTAGGGAAGGGACCAAGACATGTCAAAGTTTACCAATGTTTTTCATACCCTTCACACAAAGTTGGGTATCAAGGATTCTAAGTGGAATTTGGTACTTAATGTTGAGAAATGGAAATAAGAAATTGCAGTTTAATTTTTCCTTGAATTAAACTGTGAATTAAATTCTAATTCTATTCTCGTAGCAACTTAAAATTAGTTAATTAAGTTTATAAAACTTACTTAACTTAGGAAAATCGAGTTGGAAGTCTTTATGTCATCATGTGTATGTACTCCCTACTTTGTAGGAGTCCAGTATGAGTTAATTCTGAGTTCTAAAATAGAAGACTTAGTTCCATGAGTTAGTTCAATTAAATTAGTTCTCAAACTATTTGAGGAACTAATAGTGAGTTAACATTCAATGGTTTCACTAATGAAATCCACCAGTGCTACTCGAGTTAACTGAATATTTACTCATTAGAAACTCATGAATGTCGATTATGAGAAAGACCTAGCTGAGACTAGAGTGCAAGGATAGCGTGCTATTTGTTTTAGATTTTTTTGAGTTGCACTGATAGTGCTTGCATTGAGGAACTAACCCTTGAGGGATTGCACATTTTTTAGAGCCTTTATTTCCCTTTAAATACAATCTATCCTCCATAGGAATTACACATTGGAAGAGAGACTTAGATAGCTTGTGAAGAGGCTAAGATTTGGCCTTGAGCTTGCTTATGAGTTGGAGATTGAATTTTCTAAGTGTTGGGATTGTTCTAGAGAGAACAAGCATTGTAATTTCATCTTCATTTTCCAGATTAATACAAAATAAATAGTGGGGTTTTGAGTTGTAAATTTCCCCGAATATTTATTGTGTTATGTGCCTTTGATTCTCTTCCTCTATTGATTATTGTTTTCTCGATGTTTATGGGCTTCTGTTGTAAAGAGTAGAACTGGATTGTTATCTCTTGCTTTAGGAAATTACATTAGCTTGTGAATCTACAGGATTTTCTACATGGTATCAGAGCTAAGAACAATATACTAGAGGAGATTTCGAAGTTTTGAGTTTATAGGTTACAAGTGAAAGTTAAATTTGCAATACATACTTCGGGATCGGCAGATGGCATTCCATGGGTTGAGTCTTGAGTATGCCTCAGAAGGAAACTCAAATTTCATAGACTTGAGGGAGAGGATGGAAGCTATGCTAGAGGACAATGGCTTGAAAACATTTGTTGAACAAGCAATTCCTAAGCCAACATCTACTGATGCACAGAACTTTGCTGAGTGGAAGAAGTGTGTGGCAAGAGAAAGGTGGATAATCCTTGAGGGAGTTCAAGATCATATTGTCTCAAGTCTCCATGGCAAGGAAACCCTACATGCTATGTGGAAAACATTGATGGACTTGTATTAGAATAGAAATGATCAAAGGAAGTTGGCACTGAAGGATAAACTTCATAAAATCAAGATGGAGAAAGGTGAGATGATTCCAAATTACTTGACCAAGTTCACTCAATGTCAGGATGAACTTGGAAGCGTTGGAATCACGGTTTCTGAGGAGGATGTGGTGATACTTTCTCTTCTTGGACTCGTTAAGAGTTGGCATAGTTATCAGCACTCTGTCAATGGTCGGGAGAAGTTGCGAGATTGGGAACAACTATGGTAAGATTTGATGCAGGATGAGATCAGGAAGCACACTAAGGATGGCTCTTTGTCAGACACTGATGATGAATAGAACTATGCTTTAGCGATTAAGGCAAGGAAGCAGAAAGGTAAACTTTCTCATTCCAAATCAGAATCTTATCATGGACATAAGAAGAAGGAAATGACAAAAGTTAAATTCTTTCATTGACACAAGATGGGACACTTTGCTACAAATTGTCCATTAAAGAAGTCCAAGGAGAAGTCCTCAGGAAGAGTGGCAGGTGAGGCTTTGGTCTCCCAATTTGAATTGGACTTTTCCCTCATTGCATGCATGGTGTCTTCAGTGATGGGAAGTTTCTGGTACTTAGACAGTGGAGATTATTTCCACATGACTGGAGACAAAGAGATATTCAGTGAACTAGAGGAGAAACATCTCAAGATGCATATTGAGATGGGTATTGACAGTAAGTATAGTGTTACTGGTGTGGGCACTATTACTTTTCAGAGGGAGCGTGCGGCTCCACTCACCTTGAAGAATTTTATGCATGTACCCAGACTGATGAAGAACTTGATATTTATTTCCATGCTTGAGGATAGAGGATATGATGTGATATTTTCGAAATGAAAGTCATTCCTTCGACACATAGCCACGGGTCAAGTAAAGAAGACAGGGATTTGAGTTCAGAATCTCTATAAGATAGAGGTAGAGGACTATGATGCTTTGAGTTCAAAAGCGAAAAAGATGATGAGTGAAGACATTGGTGAGCTGTGGCACAGGTGATTAGGCCACTTGCATCATGGGGCTTTGAAGATATTGCAACAAATATCTACCAATATTTCTATAGGTATGCTTGAGCAAGTTGATACATGTAAGGGTTGTACTTTAGGAAAATACACCAAGTCTTCCTTTTGAGACAGAGATAGTCAAGTGTAGTATATTCTAGAGAGAGTCCATTCAGATGTGTGTGGACCATTATCGATAACATCCATGTCCAAACATAGGTATTATGTTATATTTGTTGATGACTATTCTAATAAATGCTGGGTATCTTTTATGCAGAGAAAGGATCAAACTTTCACAATGTTTTGTGAGTTCAAAGAATTGGTAGAGAAAGAGTCTGGAAAGAAGATTAAAGCTCTATGGAGTGATAACGGTGGTGAGTATGTCTCCAATGAATTTAAGAAATTTTTTGCAGCAGAAGGGATTAAATGAGTGTTGACAACACCCCTTAACCCTCAACAAAATGGGGTTGCTGAGAGGAAGAAAAAGAGCATAGTAGGGGAAGCAAGGGTGATGTTTCATGATCAGAGCCTACCACTACACTTGTGGTTGAGGCATACAACACAACGATTTATGTTTAAAAGCGTAGCTCACATCAGATACTTGAGATGAAGACACCATAAAAGGCTTATTCCGGTAAGAGGCCAGATGTTGATCACTTAAGGATTTTTGGGTCATCGGTTTATTTCCATGTGACCAAAGATGCATGGAAGAAGATTGAGCCAAAAATAGAGTTGGGGATATTTCTACGTTACACTGATACACCCCACAACTATCGGTTGTACATGCCGATCAGTTGGATGATAATGGTTCGTAGGGATATTAGGTTCAATGAGGAGAAGGTCATGTGAGTATCCCTTGAGAGGGAGCTTGAGCTACATGTGGATGAAGAGTTTTTATCTCCTAAGGTTGAGGGGCCTTAGATTGATGTGGAGTAGCCACATGTAGAGGTTTAGAGAGTGGAGAAATCCACTCAGGAAGAGTCTTCCAGAAAGGGAAGAAAGCACACTAGAGAGGCTAACAGATTGTTGGATGATGCATGGGAGAATGTAAGAGCACCCTCTTCTCAGCACAGACAGAGGAGGTCACTAGAAAGGTACACTTGATACATGACACTTATGGGTGCATGTGTTATGACAAAGCCATCTTCCTTTTAGGAAGCAATGGAGCAGCCAGTTTGGGTTGATGTGATGGTGGAAGAGTATGACTCCATAATTCAAAACAGTGTTTGGGATGTGGTCCCGAGACCGGAGGACAAGTTAGTTGTGAGCTTTCGTTGGCTTTACAAGATAAATAAAGATGCAGATGGTAGTGTGGAGAAGCATAAGGCCATATTTGTGGCCTATGGATTTTCACAAGTAGAGGGGATTGACTATGATGAGACCTTTTCTCCTGTTGCAAGGTACTTGTCAATCAAATATATTTTGGCACTATCAGCATAGATGGGTTGGAATATCCATCAGATGGAAGTGAAGACTACCTTCCTCAATGGAATGATTGAGGAAGAGGTGTACATAGATCAGCCTGAAGGTTTTGAAACCTTGGACCATGAGTTTCATGTGTGCCAACTCAAGAGAGTGTTGTATGGGATGAAGCAAGCACCCCGTGCTTGGTACACCATGATAGATAACTAATTCATTGGGTTGTGCTTCACAAAGACTGAAGCGGATATGGACCTGTATCACATAGAGGTGGAAGGTAAGTTGTTGATCATTTTACTTTATGTAGATGATATTATACTAAAAGGTGATGAGAAGCTCATCAAATCTTGCAAGGAGGACCTTGCAAGAGAGTTTGAGATGAAGGACATGGGGCTCACACATTACTTTTTTGGCATAGAGGTATGCCAGGGAGATGGGGAGTTGTTTGTATCTCAGGGCAGGTATGCTAATGAGATACTCAAGGGATTCCACATGGAGAGCAACAAGCCCAGGGAGACTCCAATAGCTAGTAACTGGTGGAAGGAGGATACTACGTCAGGGTAAGTAGTGGAAGCTATTGTTTACAAGTAGCTTGTGGGTTCACTCATGTACTTGGTGAGCACATGAACTTATATGTGCTATGAAGTTAACCAGCTTATTCAAGTGATTGTTAGGCCTACCAAGATGTATTGGAAGGTGGCAAAGCATGTATTGAGATACCTCATAGGCACTACTTAGTTTGGATTATGGTACAAATGGATAGAGGGAGTGAAGCTTCAAGTCTTCACCAATGCAGATTAGGTAGGGATTCCATTTGACAAGAAGAGCACATCAGGAGGGATCTTCAGTATTGGGTTAGCAACAGTTTCTTAGTACAATAGGAAACAAAGATTGGTTGTACATAGTTTGGCAGAGGCAGAGTACATGGCTGCAAGTCAGGCAACATGTGAGCCTATTTGGATGAGGAAGATCCTGGTTGGTTTCTTTGGTCAATAAATGGATCTGATAATGATTTATTATGATAATTAGAGTTGTATCAAACTCTCTGAAAATCCAATCTTTCTTGATCAGTCCAAGCAAATTGATATCTGGTATCATCATCTCAAATATTGTGTATTGAGACGGATCATGTTGTTAGATTACATTCCCATTGAGGAGAAAGATGTTGACATCTTGACAAAGGCATTGTCAAGATGTAAATTCGAGTTTCATAGAGATAGGATTGGGGCAATTGATAACCCATTTCTTGTTGAGAGGGAGTGTTGAGAAATGGAAACAAGAAATTCCAATTTAATTTGTCCTTGAATTAAACTGTGAATTAAATTCGAATTATATTCTCATAAAAACTTAAAATTAATTAATAAAGTTTATTAAACTTACTTAACTTAGGAAATTCGAGTTGGAAGTATTTATGTCAGCATGTGTATGTTCTCCCTACTTTGTAGGAGTCCAGTATGAGTTAATTGTAAGTTTCTAAATAGAAGACTTATTTTCATGAGTCAGTTCAGTTAAATTAGTTCTCAAACTGTTTGAGGAACTAATAGTGAATTAATAGTCAATGGCGCCACTAATGAACTCCACCATTGCTACTCTATTTAACTGAATATTTAATAATCATAAACTCATGCATGTCGATTCTGGGAAAGACTTGGTTGAGACTAGAGTGTAGAGATAGTGTGTTATTTGTTTTATATTTTTTTGAGTTTCACTGATAGTGCATGCATTCATGAACTGACCCTTGAGGGATTGCACAGTTTTTAGATGATTTATTTCCCTTTAAATACAATCTATCCTCCATAGGAATTATGTGTTGGAATAGAGACTTGGAGAGCTTGTGAAGAGGCTAAGATTTGTCCTTGATCTTGCTTATGAGTTGGAGATTGAATTTGTTGAGTGTTGGGATTGTCCTAGAGAGAAAAAGAATTGTAATTTCATCTTGATTTTTTAGATTAATACAAAACAGATAGTGGGGTTTTGAGCTGTGGATTTCCCTGAATATTTAATGTCTTATGTGCCTTTGATTATCTTCCTCTATTGATTATTGTTTTCTCAATGTTTATGGGCTTGCACTATAAACAGTAGAAGTAGATTCTTGTCTCTTACTTTAGAAAATTGCATTAACTTGTGAATCTACAACATTTTCTACACTCTAGTACTGCAGTTGTCTACATAGGTACATACATGATGAGATGGAGATCCTAGAAATCTCCTTGCTCAGTACAGCGTACCAATACGTTGTCAAGATTGAGCAAAAGTTTAAACAGAAAAAGTGAGACTTTGGATATGTGAATCCGAAGCAAGGGAAAGGTGCCCCCAAAACATAGAAAAAAGGCTAAAGCCAAGGCAGGGTGACCCAGGATAACCTGCCAAAGCCGCAAGCGAAGAACAACACCACAAAGATAAAGAAGGACATGGGAAAGTGTTGAAAGTTCCATAAGAGCTCCACTCACAACACAAGTGAGTGTTGGGCCAAGTAGTCATTGGTGGTCAAGCTGAAGCCTTCTGAAGCAGACGCATGTTTCAACTTTGAGCCAGAACCCGACAAGGGGAATGACAAAGGAAAGAAGATCATTGATGCAAAGCCTAGTGCCACTGTGGCCACCATCAAGATACAAGATATTAAGACTGAATGTCTAGATGAGAGGGAATGCCTATTTCACTGACATATGTGGGTGAAGGGTTTTCCGCTGTAGTTCATTATCAACAACGGGATCCAAAAGAACCTCATTTTAGCAAAGGTCATGAAGAAATTGGACCTACTGACTACAACACATTCACAGTCATACACCATCAGGTGGCTTCACCAAGGAAGATATCTCCATGTCAGCGAGCAATGTTGCCTTCCCTACAACATCAAGCCCTTCACAGATGAGTTACTGTGTGATGTTGCTCCTCTTAAAGTTTTTTATGTATTATTAGGAAAACTATACTTGTGGTAGTGGCATGTTGTATATGATTCTAGACCATGCTTTGTTATTATTTCTTTGGGTAATAAGTTATACAGGATACTGGAAGTAGCCCCGCCTACTGCCATCTCTTTTATCTCTGCTAATCAGTGCAGTGAGATCATCTTCCAGACTAGGAAATTTGTTTTCTTTTTTATTTAGCTCTCAAAGTAAGGGGAAGATCATAGCCACATCCATGGCGCCAGGGAAGGGTTCCTCCACATAGTAGAAGCAGGTGGATATGATCGGGGAAGAATACAGGGACATCTTCTCCTCACCCATAGGGGTACCCTTGCACTGTTGGGTCAAGCATTTGATCAATCTAACTCCTTGAGCACCACTACCCAACAGATCGATATATCGCCACTCCATTATGGAAAGTGAAGAGTTCAAGTGAAATATCTAGAAGTTTTTGCAAAAAGGGTGCATCCGACCAAGTTCCTCACCTTATTGAAGATTTATTGTACTTGTATAGAAGAAGGATGGTACCTGGAGGCTTTGCATTGATTATCAGGCACTAAACAAAACCACTATGAGGAATAGGTATCCAATCCCATGGATTGATGGCCTTCTAGACCAACTCAAGGGAGCTAAGTATTTTAATAAGATCGATCTAAAGTTTGGCTATCACTAGGTTCCAATAGAGCCCACAAATGTATGGAAGACCGCCTTCAAATCCAAGGAAGGGATTTTTGAATGGTTGGTTATGCCCATCGGGTTAAAAAATGCCCGTGATACTTTTAGAGTCTAATGGATGAAATCTTGTGCCCCTTCATCAACTCTTTCGTTGTTGTTTATCTAGAAGACATCCTCATCTTTAGAAAGAGTTGGGAAGAACACGTGCAACACATTCGGCAGGTCCTTCAAACCCTTCAGGAGCAGAAAATTTGTGCCAACTTGGAGAAGTTCACCTTTGGCATGAGCTAGGTCCAATATTTTGGTTAAATCATAGATGAGTGTGGCATGCATGTGGATCCAACTAAGATCCAAATCATTCAGGATTGGCCAGCCTCAACTACTCTAATAGAGCTTCACATATTTTTTGGCCTTGCAAATGCTTATTGAAGGTTCATGCTGGGATTCTCCCATATCACTCAACCTTTAAGTCATATTTCTAAGGGTGGGGCGAAATAAAAGTTTTCATGGAATGACTCCCAACAGAAGGCACTCGTTGAGTTGAAGCACTACCTCTACTTTGCACCGATACTCATACTGCCAGACCTGTAACAGTCATTTGAAATTGAGACAGATGCCTCTGCCTATGCTATTGGTGCAGTCCTCACCCAACATAGTGTCATGCGGAAAGAGTTATTTTTGCAGACAAAATTAACCTCCCTAGGAGTCTAAGACTCTCTAGTGACAAACAAGACAATTAAGAGCAATCCTTCTCTAAATATGCTTTGTTTTATGGAATATTCAGGTGTTATGTAATCATTTGATTGTTAGTGTATGCAGGTTTCAAAGTGAAGGAGGAGCTCATCTGGATCAACGAGGCTGGACTGCTACAACAAGCGTTGGACTTGAGGTAGGATCGAAAAACACTTGGTTTCTCATAGAATAATGCATATTTAGAGAAGGATTGCTCTTAATTGTCTTGTTTGTCACTAGAGATTCGTAGACTCCTAGGGAGGTTAATTTTGTCTGCAAAAATAACTCTTTCCGCATGACAAATTGGCAACTCCACTGGGGAATCCATTGATGTGATTGATTTTTCCTTTGAGCATTACTTTGATCTAAAAAGAGTCTTTTTTCTTTTGTTTTTTGATTGCTTGACTGTGTTTTTGGGTGGGTTAGCTTAGAGTCGAGTTAGAATTTAGTTTTTCTTAATTTTTCCATCGTACGCACCCTCTGAGTTGGACACAGTGCATACCTGTACGCACTGTATCTTTGTACACAGAGCGTGGACGCACCTGGTTAAACAGGCTACCTGCGTACCTTGTTAAAATTGAGAAATTTTCAATTTTATTCCTTTTTTCCCTTTAGATTTTGTTTTTCTTAGCCTTTACTGCCCAGATCCACTGGTTGTCTGTCAAAAATCTTCACCTGAACTTGTCCCATTAGTGTCGAAAGTTTTAGTGAAATTCATTGAAGTTTTAGCCTTAGGGTTTTGATTTTTGCATTGGTCCTGT
>APFE030539058.1:91204-113386 GCA_000404065.3 Pinus taeda | reverse complement strand
AGGTCTTTTCATTTGTATCATCGAAGAATTGTTCATTTATGTAATGTAAAGGAGGTTGCCCCCTCAAAGAGGCTGAATTCTAAGGCGTTGATCTATCTTTTCTATCTTTTCTATCTTTTCTTGAGCTGGTTTCATAACAGCTCCAAAAGGAGCCTCAACCCCCCAAGTCAGTAAATAATGAAATACATCTCCTGGAACTGTAGAGGATTAGGTAGCAGGTTGAAAGAAGAAGCCTTGAAAGACATAGTGAGAATATATTCGCCTGAAATCCTCCTCATCCAGGAGACAAAGCTGGAGGATCTTCGTCTCCTCCAATCTAGTAAAGTTTTTTGGAAAAAAGGTCATGGAAGAGCGGTTAGTGAAAAAGGCGCTTCTGGTGGAATAGCCACCTTTTGAAACAGTGCCATATATGATCTTACTCAAGAAAAAAGTATCCCCCACTGGCTTTTCACTCAACTCCTTCACAAAGATTCTGGTCAACAGGTAAGTATGTTTAATCTTTATGCTCCTGTAATGCTAGGCAAGAAAAAAATTTGTTGGAACTAGCTTCAATCCTTTCTTTCAGAGAAAAATCCAGGAAATATCATTATTGCAGGTGATCTAAATGTCACCCTTGCTCTTGATGAGAAAAAGGGAGGCTCCATTGTCAGGGACCCTGCCAGAGAATGGGTTGAAGATATTATGTTGCGCTGGGATCTGGAGGACATTAAACCTTCTTCAGGTAAATTCACCTGGTCCAACAAAAGATTAGCCCCGAATCACATTGCTGCCTGTTTGGACAGATTCCTTGTCCAATCTTCTTTCCTGACATGCTTTCTTATGACCACTTCTAAAATTCTTCCAAATCTCACTTCTGACCATAAGCCCATCCTCCTCGAGCTTTCTCTGGATGGTAATCTAGGCCCCATCCCTTTTCGTTTCAGTCCTCTGTGGATTCAGCAAGAAGGATTCCAAGAGGTGGTTTCTGAAGCCTAGAATAGGCCTGTCCATGGCTCTCCTTTCTTTGTGTGGGAAGTGAAAATTAGCGGCCTAAAAAGAAGTCTTAAGGAGTGGGCTAAAAGATTGAAAACACCTACTGCCAAAAGAAAAGAATCGCTTAACAATCTAGCTGCTCACCAATTAGCTATGGAGCATAGTCCTGTAACACAAAGTCTTCTCCAAAAAGAAGTCGAGCTGAAAAAAGAGGTTCATAAATCGAGCAGGGATGAGGAAGAATTCTGGAGACAGAATTCTAGGAATCTATGGTTAAAGTCCGCAGATAAAAACACCAGCTTCTTTCATAAACAAGCCGAAGCTTGAAAGCATTTCAAATCAGTTTATGAGATACATTACCAAAACACTGTGGTTAAGGATTTCGATGGCATCAAGAGAGCTGCTTACTCCTTCTTCAAAGATCTTTATTCGGCTCCTAAAGAAGCCCCTATTGATCCCCATTCCTATCCTATGGACTTAATTTCCAAGTGCGTTAAGAAAATGGATAATGCTATGGTGATTGCTCTGATCATCATGGATGAGCTTAAGGAAGTTTTGGATTGCATGGAGCTTGATAAAGCCCCAGGCCCTGATGGGTTCACTGTCAGGTTTCTCTTAACTTGCTGGTCGACAATTAAAAAAGACCTATTGAGAGTGGTCATAAAGTCCCAGAATTGTGCAAGGCTAGGCGGTGGAATCAACTCAGCCTTTCTAGCCTTGATCCCAAAAGAGAAAGGCGCTTCTGACTTCAGCAGATTTAGACCCATATCCTTGTGCAACTCCAGTTACAAGCTGGTCTTCAAAATAATTGCCAACAGACTTAAGAATATTTTGGCAGCCATCATCCCTGAAAATCAAGGCGGATTCATAAAAGGAAGAAAGATATTGGACAACATTGTGCTGGTGCAAGAAGCAGTGCACTCTAGCTGCCAAAGAAAGGAGAAAGGTATGGTAACTAAGCTCGATCTAGCTAACGCATTCGATAGGGTGAGACATGAATTTTTTATCAACGTGATGAGGAAGTTAGGCTTCTCAACAACCTTCATAAACTGGGTGAATGCCTGTATTGCCTCGCCATGGATCGTGCCACTGGTCAATGGCCATTCTACTGACTTCTTCCAAGCCTCTAGGGGCCTTAGACAAGGATGTCCCTTGTCTCCACTCCTATATGCTATTCAGGCCTCGGTGCTCAGTTACCAGCTTGATCATAATCAGCAGATTCAAACCCTGCCTGGTCTCAGAACGACTCACAAGGTGAAAGACATTAATCATGCCCAGTTCGCAGATGACACCTTGCTGCTTGGAGGAGCCAGCATAATCTCTACCAGATCCTTCAAGAAGGAGCTGGACATTTACAGGTTTCTCTTAGGTAGCAAAATTAACTACTGAAAATGCTCTATCTACGGCTTGAGCTGCTCGATCAAGGAGCTGTCTGATATTGTAAGGCTTTTAGAAATGGATGGTATTCGAAATTGGGAGTCATTTAAATATCTTGGGATCCTAATCTTTAAATCCAAGCCTAAAGTTGCTCACTCGCTGCCATTGCTAGATAAGCTTAAGAACAGAATCCAAGCTTGGGGAGCCTCTTGGCTGAATAATGCAGGGAAAGTCATCCTAATGAAGTCGGTCCTTATAAGTATGCCTCTATATCAATACTCTGTTCTCCTTGCACCCAAAACCTTCCTCAGTAAAATGGACAGTCTGCTGAGAAGATTCCCGTGGGAAGGTGGGAACAACAATGACAGAAGGCTCCATTTAGTGAATTGGGAGACTCTCAAGAGACCTCTTCTAGAAGGCGGCCTTCACCTGAGGAACTTGGCTGCTCAAAACCTTGCTTTGGGATCCAAGATCCTGTGGAATTTAGTCTCTGGAAACTCATGCTGGAGTAAAAGAGTAATTTGGAAGAAATACTTCCAAGGGAAATGCTTGAGATGCTTGGATAAGCCCCCAAGATCTTTAAAAGGATCTCCGATCTTCAATCTTTGCAGCTCTACTATGGAGCAATTCTGCCATTATCTTTACTAGATCCCTGGTAATGGGAGAAAGATCAAAATCTGGGAAGACTCGATTCTGGGTGATCAACCTTTGATTCAAATGGATGGACTAGCGAACATCAAAGCTTGGCTTCAGTCCTGCAATTTGCACACTCTGTGGGATATATCTATCTAGAAGGATGACCCCGATAGACTATGGGACTGTTGGAATCTGGGGGAGGTTCCCCTTAGGTTGCAGGGGGAAGCTTCATTATTGTTAGATCTGCTTCAAGGCAAATGTCCCTCAAAGGCCACCTCTAAAGACAAAAGAGGTTGGGGCTCCTTTTCAGGCTCTTACACGGCTTCTGAAGGTTATAAAAGAATGATGGCTATCCCATATGCTCCTCCTAACCCAGCTCAATGGAAATTTATCTGGGATTTCCCTTCCCTCCCCAAAATTGACTTCTTTTGTTGGACTGTTTCTCACAACAACATTCTTACCAGAGATAATTTGCGAAGACGACGGATGGAACGGCCTTCCAAATTCCCCCTTTGTTTATCTAATGAAGAAACTGCCAATAATATACTGTTGCTTTGGCCCTTTGCTCTGGCTATCTGGAGGGGAGTTCTGATGTTAGGTACAACCAATCTTGAACTCCCAGACAACATTCCTTCTCTGTTCCAAACTTAGGCCAGCTTATCTCCTTTCTGCCTTAAAAAAAAAAGTCTTTTTAAAACAGGTTGGATGTGGATCCCTAAATTCATCTGCTGGAAGCTGTGGTTGGAGAGGAATAATAGAATTTTCAGAGGAGAAAGCTTCACTTCTACAAGAGTTATTTCTAAAATCAAAGCTTTGCTAGGCGAGGCTTTGGAAGCCAACACATCCTCAAGGAATGAAATGAGTCTGGCCAAAGAGGAGGAGCATTAGCTTAAAGAACTGGTTCCGAATCTGAAGGAAAGGTCCATTCCTCCTGCAATTGCCCATGCCAATTGGAAGATTAGGCTAGAGGAACTGGAGTTTATCAAGTGGAGATCAGCCTTAGATAATCATTGTTTATTCTTTGATGGGGCCTCTAAAGGAAACCCTGGGGTTGTTGGTAGTGGTGGGGTTCTTTTGAGACCTGGTGGTTCAACGGAAATGAGATTCCACTGGGGTCTGGGCATCGAATCCAATAACAGAGCGGAGGCTCTCGCACTGTGGCAGGGGCTGAATCTGGCGATTAGCAGAAATATCCTTTCTCTCTCTGTTTTTGGAGATTCTCGACTTATCATCCAGGCGTTGACTTCTCATAAGACCCTCCATCAGGTTCATTTATCCACTATTATCAAAACAATCTGGCTCTTATTGCCCAAGTTCAGTAAAATCTCCTTCTATCACATATTAAGGAATCTCAACTCTCAAGCTGATATGGAGGCCAATCTTGGTTCCCTCTGCAATCAGAGATGTCTGGTGGTCAATTCGATGGAATCCTCTTCTTCCATTCCTTGATGTATCTGCTGATTGGTCTTCTGTTTCTAATTGATCCTAGGGCTAATACTCCTCTCCTCTTTCCCCTGCTCTTCGGGAGCTCTCATCATTATATATTCAACCTATTTAAATCTATGATCGCAAGCCTGATATCTACTTCAATCAGTCTTCCTTTAAATGGTCTCTGTCTCTTGTCGATGCCATTTTTTTCAAAGCTCCCACAAAGGACCTCCAAGATGTCATATCAGCTCCAGTTTGAACTTTACTTTGTTCTCAAACCTGCAGACCGTTTTCATCAGAATCAAAGTCCTCAACTCCGAAAGGCTGCAATCTTGACTTGTATTTCTAAGCGATGCAAATTGGGCGTCGGAGCTTTTCCTCTACAGCAACAGTCTCTCCAAAGTATAAGCAGATACTCATTATTCTCCATCAATCAACTGCACCGGTCCTCTTATGTATTGCACGATCATGGTATGGCAAGAGAAGTCTTCTGGCCCTTGAGCGATGCTACGTCCTCTGCCCTGCAGCAATTCAGCTCCGTGGGACATTCTCCTGTCAAGCTTAGTGAAGTGAACAACTCTCTCATCTTGGTCACCTGTATTACTGGTTTTATTCTTAAAGTATGGCGATCCTGCTTGGTGTGTTGTCTCCTGATTTCTTTGCCAGCAATTCAACAACTATCCACAAGAATCTTTCTCTGCCAACGCTGTAATGTAAGAGCTTGTGGCAGCTAGTTTGCCGCCCTAAATAAAATAACCGTTACCGTAAAAAAAAAAATGATTAGGTGCTAAAATATAGATTCTTGAGAAAACATATATGTTTCATCACCAAATGGAGAAGGAAACAGTCCATATGGGCAAACTCACTTTTATGGATGCTCTCAACACCGATGTAGGATTAAATTTTTTTGCAGGAGAACAACAAAATCCCCTTATGGTAAAGTCATGGCCCTATTTGAATTAGGTATTCGTTAGTCAGGATATTCTTACCCAATGGGAAAGAGTACCACAAGGTTATGAAGTAAGTGTCAATTATTTCCCTTCCTTGTTGCTTTTCATTATGTAATGAATAATTACAATATTAAACTGTGGGAAAATAATAGTTTAATCAAAAAGATAGAAAACGTGGGAGTTTAAATCCTAAGGTCATATGATTATTCTATTGAACCATCATTGTGAACTCACAACCTATGCTTGTAGGTGAACTAGAGACTAAACAATGCTAGTGTAGTGAATAAGAAAATTTTGTAGCTAAATAACCAAGGTAAATTTATGATTATGATTATGATTTAAGATTGATTATAACTAGAAATGAGGGGCTTTTGTGGATATTTAGCAAATTTCATATGATGTGTGATTACTGGCCTTCCTAGAAATGAAAAACATGTGGCATATTTCGCATTGGTGGTGCATATATATAGCAACTAATGATTTGGGTTACTAGATTTTGACCAGTGTTAGAGGATCTAATATTGACATTAGAAAAGGAAAGCTTTAGCTCAAATAACTCATTGAAAATAAAGGAAAAATTTTGAATTTAACGACACCACACCTTATGAAGATGTCATGACTATAATGGGAATTATTGTGACAAACGAGGAATTATAATAGGCTATATGAGGGAATAGAATGGGAAAAAATCACACTTTTGATATTAGTAAAGGCATCAAAATGAAGGCCCGTTGTCTCCCCTACACTTGAGACTTTGCAATTCCTTATGTAATCTTCGGTAAATAGCTAAAGATAATTCCAAAATTGTTCCTCAAAATGCACGAAAACTATGTTGTCAACACATCCCCTAATTATCATAATACAAAGGTATATTTCACATGTCTCATCTTACTTGTCTCTTTAATATAGTTTATTACATTTATAATATTTTTAAACCTAATTTACATTTCATATCTACATTTTATGGAACATTACACATAATAAGTGAAAAAATTAACTAATCATAACCATTTTATAGTGGGAACCTGTTGAACACTTGAAATGTCTTCCTCAACATCGAGGGAAACCACCTAGTCAGGACCTTAGAGAATATCCTTTTCTGTTTGGAATAGTGTCTCTAAGTGGAAATTATGGGATCAATTTCCCTTCATATACATTATGAAAATGGATGGGGTATATGGGTGTAAGGTTATGAGGTAATTAAAACTGGAAATAAAGAATATTTAAGCTAAATATCAATCCTGAGAAATCTTATCTGTAAATGTCATTTAGAACGATCTCATAGGAAACAGGACAATAGAGACTATAAAGTTATTATGAGGTTAAGGGAGATAATGATAACTAAGTTAATTGAAAATTTAATTAAATTGGTTGATGAATTCGTTACACATATAAGGTTTCGTTATTTATGCATATAATATATGATTTCAATCACACATATCAATAGTGAACAATATACAATTTCTTGCAACACATATATGGTAAACGTAATCAAATAACCATTCAACTCTTAAACAAAGTGATGATAGACAGATAGTAGTACCCGATATATTGTAACTCTACTAAAGAGAAAATAGTAGTGGTTCGTCTTTCTATTAAGAGAAACTTAAGTTAGAATAGTGCAAACAAATACCTTCTTTCCAAAATCCAAAACCCCTTCTCATAACAAATGAAGTGGATTGATAGTTTCAAAATGAAATACAAATATATCAAAGTAGAGTAAAAGCATGAGGCAGTTTTAATAAACAACACTTAAAATAAAATAATAGGACAATATTAGAATTTATTGTGAAAACTTGGCAAAGTATGTGAAGAGGATTGCTCTGCAATATGTTATCGCAGTTCGTAAATATCTATCATGGGCTTCAATTTAGGTGGAGAATTTGGTTGAATCCTCATTTGACTACTAAATATGGCATTCGTCAATGCTGGAAGCATGTGAGTGGTTGTGTGGGATAAGTATTTGAGCATTAGCCATTAACTATGAGGCTTTAGTGAAAAATACCAACCACATTCTAAGTCAATCTTAGATAAATTTTCAATTGTATATACCCTTTTCTTGGACAATTCCTACCACGTTTTGGTCAGTAATTTGATATCTGGTAGAGTTCCCTCAAGGTAGTAGGAAATAACATTTTCCATAAACAAGTTGTCGCTAATGTCTTAAATGAGGTCATGGGAGATATCCCTTGCATTGAATAATACTACCTCTATATGCTTGAGGAAGAATTCCCATTCCATTAAGACTATTTACTTATGTGATTCCTCTATCCTTAGGAGATAAACTAATCTCCATTGGGTGTTGTCTTGCCATGTTATGTAGCTTGCAATATTTTCTTCAATATCATCAAAGTGTGTTCTGATGTTGGATAATTGGTCTGCTACTAAATTGATTGCGTAACAAAAATCATAAATGATGGATAATTTTTAACATAATATGACCTTCTATTGAGAAATGAGAGTATTCAATTCTATTGCTCCCCTTTTTGAATTATTCTAATTTAGGATTAACTTTTAGTTGTTCATTCCTATGTTGTAATTCTTGAATTTGATCATCTCAGATCTTGAAATCAGAGTCATGTTGAACTTTAAGGGCGTTAAAATTGTTCTGGAGCTGAATCAATTTTTTATTTCCATTGGTAAAAGGTCTTTTACTTCTCACTCTCAAGACTTTGTTCCAGCTATCTAATGCTATCCTCCTTTTCCTTCAAAAGTTGTTGCATGTTAGTGGATTTCTCCATGTTTGTATAAGCATACACTCCTATGAATCGCATGAGTCTTCCCAATTCCTCTACAGGAGTGGACTATGAAGCCTTCCATACCACTTCAATAGAGCAGCTTTTAGGGACTAAGCCTTGGGACTCATCAATCTACCTTTTCTTTCTTTTCCTTGCTACGACGACCTTATTTGAGGACCGTTGAATATGTCAAGGGGAATAATCTCTTTGACCCTTAATATGACCTCAGCGGTTAGGAATGCTGGTATAATTTACCTAAATAATGTGCCCCTCTTGCATTCTTAGAGTTGTAAACCAAATCATACCTGACTTGTCTAGTCATGGTAGAATTATAACTCTTGATTGACTAGTAATACATAAATTTCCTAACATGGGGTGTGGTAATAGGAACAATTTCAATCGAAGAAGATTAGCATACGAGAATGGTTTACCCCAATTCTTTGTTGAATGTAGTGCTAGAAGAAGCTCAAAATCCATTCTAGGCAAAAGTGGTAACCAAACTTAAGGGTTTAACTTTGTGGGAGAAGAAACTGAAAGAGTCACAATATATAAATCGAAAAATTGTAAAAAAACCAAATAAACTTCATGCAAGGATAAAAGGAACTCGAGGTACTCGGGAATAGTATTTTGTGGCCGTTCAACTAACCCAATAACTTCGGTCCTGGGTATGGAATACCCAGCAAAAGGGAAAAAAAAAAATCAATAGATAATTGAAGCCCAAATTAGTTAGTATAAAGTTCCGAAGAAAAAAAAATGCATTAAACCAATATATAGAAAAGAAATCTTAAAATTTTTACCCATACATTTGTTCTTGTTATTAATGCGTTACTCCCTTATTCCAAACCGACAAACAAAAAAACCCAAAATTGACATAAATGATTCCAATTCATTGAAAACAAAAAGAGGTAATTAGAAACTACCTATTGTAGTCATTAAATGACTGAGATAGAAGCTTAATGTTACTAAGTGTTCCATATGGCCATCAAACATAAAAAGTAGTGGCACTATGAAATTGATAGAGCGACAGTATCAAAAAAAAAAAAATGTTACAAAGGAGACTGAATAAGACTGAAGGGGGTAGGTGGGTATGGTGGCTGAATTGAGTCAATACCCTAATCGTTCTCATTCGTTTAATCTCATAGAGAAATATTTATCTTAAATAAGAGCTAGTACGGCTGATTAGCTCTTGCCATCGTGATTCATTTGTTAAAGTATAATCGGCAGCATATACCTTAGACCACGTGGTTTTTCCACGTGACCTCCAGGTAGTACTTCGTAATAGCTCTTATTTAAGATAAATATTTCTCTACGAGATTAAACGAATGAGAACGATTAGGGTATTGACTCAATTCAGCCACCATACCCACCTGGCAAGAGCTAATCAGCCTGCCATAGGGCATTAAATGACTCGTTAGCTGCATGCCCTTTAACTTTATAACGGACTCCATTATTTTTCATATATCTCGTTATGTGTGTGGGTGTGTTATAAAGTTAAAAGGCATGCAGCTAACCAGTCATTTAATGCCCTCTGGCAGGCTGGTTAGCTCTTGCCAATAACGATAGCTTGGTCATCAATACCACACGAATACCAGAATATAATAATATCTTATTGAATTGTGGAAGGGAGCAAATGATTAATACTTAATGTGAATATGATTGAACAATAATTCTCAAGAGTTATAAGTCGGAGCAATAAGGACCGTAGATTATACAAGACAACGTAAGGTTATTTACAGTCTCCAAGGCCAAAGTGGATGTACCTTATAAATTCAAGAATCAGGGTCTCAATATATAGGAATAAATATACATATTGTGTAAGGCCATACTTTCCATACCAATGAAGTGGACCATGGACAAGCAACCAACTTAATTAAGAATTTTTTTTGTCAAGCACCCATGAGTTCTAAAGCTAAAAGAATCCACAGAAAACTAGTTAAACAATATCAATCAAGAATAATATATGAACGTATGTGTTAATAAAGAGTAATATATAAATTTATGTGTGAGACATTTATAGGGAAAAAAATTATTGTGTGAAATAGAGGTATTTTACATATGCTATTAGAGCTATAGGTTCAAATGTGAGGCCTAAGGGTCAAACCACAACTAAAAGTATTTTGCAGAAAATGATTGGCTATGAAAAAATTTAATTGTTTATATCATAATAATGTATATACTATTAAAGCCTATCATAGTTGTAGGTTCAATATTGAGACCCATTGGTTTGGAATTTAATAAAATGTTTCTTGACACACATAAAGGTCAAAGATAAGTAAATGTGAATTGTGTTACATTTAGTTGATGTATTTCAAAATAGACTACTTTACTTGAAGGGATGGACCTAGTTTCCTTAAGCGGATTAAGATGTAAATACCACCATTTCTATTACTTATTGATCATGCAATCCAAAACCACCTCCCATCACCGAAGAAATTACACGAATCTTGTAAAGAAAATAACCTTCATATGATTATAATAAGGTTAGAATAAGGTGATAAAATTAAGGAAGAGCTTACAATCATGTAGACAAAATGCGATACGTTGGGGGATGAATGCTGGATGTTGAAAAAAAATTTTGAATTAGAGGAGTCTCTGATAGAGTATAATGATTAGGTGCTAAAATGTAGATTCTTGAGAAAACCTATATGTTTCATCACCAAAATGGAGAAGGAAACAGTCCATCTGGGCAAGCTCACTTTTATGGATGTTCTCAACACCGATGTAGGATTAAATTTCTATGCAAGAGAACAAAAAAATCCCCTTATGGTAAAGTTGTGGCCCTATTTGAATTAGGTATTCATTAGTTGGGATATTCTTACCCAATGGGAAAGAGTACCATAAGGTTATGAAGTAAGTGTCATAATTATTTCCCTTCCTTATTGCTTTGCATTACGAAATGAATAGTTACAATATTAAACTGTAGGAAAATAATTGTTTAATCAAAGAGATAGAAAATAAGGGAGTTTAAATCCTAAGGTCATATGATTACTCTATTGAACCATCATAGTGAATTCACAACCTATGCTTGTAGGTGAACTGGAGACTAAACAATGCTAGTGTAGTGAATAAGAAAATTTTGTAGCTAAATAACCGAGGTATATTTATTATTATGATTATGATTTAAGATTGATTATAACTAGAAATGAGGGGCTTTTTTTGATATTTAGCAGGTTTCATATGATGTTTGATTACTGGCCTTCCTAGAAATGAAAAACATGTGGCATATTTCACCTTGGTGGTGCATATATATAAAAACTAATGATTTGGGTTACTAGATTTTGACCAATGTTAGAGGATCTAATACTGACATTAGAAAAGGAAAGCTTCGGCTCAAATAAATCATTGAAAATAAAGGAAAAAAATTGAATTTAACAACACCACACCTTATCAACATGTCCTGACCATAACGGGAATGATTGTGACAAACGGGGAATTATAATAGGCTATATGAGTGAATAGAATGGGAAAAAATCACACTTTTGATATTAGTAAAGGCCTCAAAATGAAGTCCTATTGTCTCCCCTACACTTGAGACTCTACAATTCCTTATATAATCTTGGGTGAATAGCTAAAGATAATTCCGAAATTGTTCCTCAAAATGCACAAAAGCTATGTTTGCCAACACCTCCCCTAATTATCATAAGACAATGGTATATTTCACTTGTCTCATCTCACTTGTCTCTTTATTATATTTTATTACATTTATAATATTTTTAAACCTAATTTACATTTTATATCCACATTTTATGGAACACTACACATAATAAGTGAAAAAATTAACTAAGTCATAACACAACAAAACCATTTTATAGTGGGAACCTGTTGAACACTTGAAATGTATTCCTCAACATCGAGGAAAACCACCTAGTCAGGACCTTAGAGAAAATCCTTTTCTGTCTGGAATAGTGTCTCTAATTGGAAATTATGGGACCAATTTCCCTTCATATACATTGTGAAAATGGATGGGGTATATAGGTGTAAGGTTATGAGGTAATTAAAACTGGAAATGAAGAATATTTAAACTAAATATCAATCTTGAGAAATCCCATCTGTAAATGTCATTTAGAAGGATCTCATAGGAAACATGACAATAGAGAATATAAAGTTATTATGAGGTTAAGGGAGATAATGATAACTAAGTTAATTAAAAAGTTAATTAAATTGGTTGATGAATTCGTTACAGATATAAGGTTTCATTGTTTATCCATATAATATATGATTTCAATCACACATATCAATAGTGAACAATATACAATTTCTTGCAACACATATATGGTAAACATAATCAAATAACCGTTCAACTCTTAAACAAAGTGATGATAGATAGATAGTAGTACCCGATATATCATAACTATACTAAAGAGAAAATAGTAGTGGTTCGTCTTTCTATTAAGAGAAGCTTAAGTTAGAATAGTGCAAACAAATACATTCTTTCCAAAATCAAGAACCCCTTCTCATAACAAATGAAGTGAATTGATAGTTTCGAAATGAAATACAAATATATCAAAGTAGAGTAAAAGCATGAATCAATTTTAACAAACTATGCTTAAAAAAAAATAATAGGACAATATTAGAATTTATTGTAAAAGCTTGGAAAAGTATGTGAAGAGGATTGGTTATTGTAGTTCGTAAATATCTGTCATGGGCTTTAATTTAGATGGAGAATTTGGCTGAATCCTCATTTGACTACTAAATATGGCATCCGTCAATGTTGGAAGCATGTGAGTGGTTGTGTTGGATAAGTATCTGAGCATTAGCCATTAACTATGAGGCTTTAGTGAAAAATACGAAACACATTCGAAGTCAATCTTAGATAAATTATCAATTGTATCTACCCTTTTCTTGAACAATTTCTACCATGTTTTGGTCAGCAACTTGATATCTGGTAGAGTTCCCCCAAGGTAGTAGGAAATAACATTTTCCAGAAATAAGGTGTCACTAATTTCTTAAATGAGGTCATGGGAGATATCCCTTGCATTGAATAATACTATCTCTATACGCTTGAGGAAGATTTCCGATTCCCTTAAGACTATTTACTTATGTGATTCCTCTATCCTCGGGAGATCAACTAATCTCCATTGGGTGTTGTCTTGCAATGTTATGTAGCTTGCAATATTTTCTTCAATATCATAAAAGTATGTTCTGATGTCGGATAATTGGTCTACTACTAAATTGGTTGCATAATAAAAATCATAAATGATGGATAACTTTTAACATAATATGACCTTCTATTGAGCAACGAGAGTATTTAATTCTATTGCTCCCCTTTTGAATTGTTCTAATTTAGGATTAACTTTTAGTCGTTCATTCCTATGTTGTAATTCTTGAATTTGATCATCTCAGATCCTGAAATCAGAGTCATGTTGAAATATAAGGGTGTTGAAATTGTTCTTGAGCTCAATAAGTTTTTTATTTCGATTGGTTAAATGTCTTTTACTTCTCACTCTGAAGACTTTGTTCCAACTATCTAATCCTATCCTTGTTTTGCTTCAAAAGGTGTTTCATCTTAGTGGATTTCTCCATGTTTGTATAAGCATACACTCCTATGAATCACATGAGTCTTCCCAATTCCTCTACAGGAGTAGACTATGAAGCGTTCCATATTACTTCAAAAGAGCAGCTTTTAGGGACTAAGCCTTGCGACTCATCAATCTACCTTTTCTTTCTTTTCCTTTCTACGTTGACCTTATTTGAGGATTGTTGAATATGTCAAGGGGAAGAATCTCTTCGACCCTTCATATGACCTCAGGGGTTAGGAATGTTGGTATTGATGTCTTCAATCTCTAAAGGCTTCCCATAGCTCCTTATTGTAAGCAGATTTTTCTCTAAAGTTTCAAGAGTTTTTAAGACTTTCTCTTGTGAGGTAGTCTTTAAAACCTAATGTTTATTACCTTTCAAAACCTGGATACATTGTTTCCATATCACTTCAAGCTTAGAAGTTGGAAACTATCCCTCAATCTGACTGGAAGAAGAAGCCCCAGTATCTTTTTGTTCAGGGATATTAGTAACCTCTGTAGAAGGAATTATTGTAACCATTTCTTGAGCTGTGATTTCTAGTGAAAATTTTAATGAATCTAAGGGTAAACAGGATAGCCTTGCTTCCCTATATTGGGAAAATTGTTTACTTTCCTATGGAGATAGATGTTATACAATATGTTTGAAAACTATTTAATAGGTGGAAACTTTTTCAAAGAAATCATCAAATTGATCTCATTCATGAGAGAATCGCTTGACGCTTGACTGTGTAGTAACCTTCATAATGTTCCATGAGGATTTTATTTTCTAATAGGGATATTAAGAACTTTCAACTATAAAATAGATTTCATATGAACAGTTGCATGTTTGAAATTAGCTAATGACTGCTTAGCACAATGAAAATGAAGGGTAGGCCATACTTTCTTATTGGATTATTTAAATACATTAGAAATTCCAATACCTATGGATTGGTATGTTATCTCATGAGCCAACGGTTTTTGATGGACTACAGGGGAAAAATATGTGGATGAGAAACAAGCAAAATATTAGGGGTTAATATTCACAAGTGGGCTAATTTTCCATGATTTCCCCAAAAAAGAGATTTTCCAATTTCCATTTTTTTTCAAAATGATTTGCCTACATTTCATAGCATAACATTAGTTTAGCTTTAAAATCACCAAAATTTTATAGATACTCTATAAAACCATTATAAATTTGAATATCTTTACAAGGTTGTCAACAAACATTTTACAATTTTCATATTAGAAACTAGTGATATTCTCCAAGGCTTCTAAACTTTAAGATAAGTATCCATCCTTAAAATTATCCTTGGTCAGGAAGACTACCAAAGACATAGATATAGGTAAATAGCTCCTCAGCAAACCAATTCCCAACCCTTAGCAATTTTGTCTCAGCTTCTGGTGAAATCCTCAGAGCTCTCTTATTAAAGATAATTTGATGAATATGTGGTGTGACACATTGACATATTACATAGAAATGGTTATGATAGTTGGAGTCCCAGAGGATATTATGGCATATATGAATAGTAGCTGGTTGTCATAATGTCCATTCCCATCCCATGCAGGTGAAATACATATTGAAGCATTGGGAACCCATTACATCGGAACTCATAGAGAAAGGATGAATTAATTTTTTTTAAATTGTATACTTCTTCCTAAAATTCAGAATGTGAGTGGCTAAGTTATCAGATAATATATTTCATGAGTCTAATATATATCCTTCCAAGGCATAATCAATTAGTGGTGTCCATTGATCTAGGAATTTCTGAGTATTAGGACAAGAAAAGAATCTACATACCATGATAGTAACTTGACAATAAGGGCGTGCAAGAGAGTCTATTGCATATATTCCCTTTTCCTCACACTTATGGTTATTGGGGTGTCTCCTCCTTTTGTTGATGGGTTCTGATGCATGCCCAATGTTGCTCATGAATTTATCCACAATTGTTTCTCATATTTATACTACAGTGGTGGCAAATGGTACATTGTATTGAAACCACTGCTGCTGAAAGAGACGATGACTGTATCATTTCTTTTCATGAATTTCCTATCTACAATATTCAAGCATTCCATGACCCACCGAAGTATATATGTATAGGGAAGGATCTTGGTCCAAGCAAAAATTATTTGTAAAAATCAAATTGTGACATCATTGTTGGTGGTATTAGAAACTCAAGTAGAATAATGAGTTGTAACTATTCTTTGGTTCACCCTTGGTCCTTCACTTTCGAATAGTCGATAGATAGATTCCCAGGAGGTACTCTTGACATCTAAATAACAAAATGTGTTGGAAAATGAGCTTGTTAGTATCAATATTTTCAGCTGATGGAGCTCCCAACTCCTGGTGAGTGACTGGGTTTTTCTTTGACTTAGTTGCCTTAGACATCTCTTCTAAAAAAGACAAGACCAAATGATAATTCCTTTACCAGGAAATGCTTTAGCGAAAATAACGATTTTTCATAACGATTTCTATATTAAAAGGAAAATCACGATAAAATCAAATGCAGTGAAATAAGGTTGTTTAGAATTTCAAAAACCGTAAATTCACCACTTGCGTATATTAAATGAAAAATGTTAGTTCACATGGGTTCTACACATATCAGCATATTGGAATAATTTTATCTGAGAAATCACCTGGACACACTAAAAAAGAAGATATTTGAGACTATCGATATGTCATGTTTAAAGATATAACAACTATAAGTGTACACGGGAAGACATACAGAAAGTTTCATGTTGACGAACGAAATATCAGGTATTTAAAGACATAACATCTGATATTAAAAGTCTCGATATGGGTAAATATTGTAGGTTTAACCCTATACGGAAATTACTTGCATATGAATTCTAAAACACAGAAAATAAACAATGCGAGAGCAAAACACATAAAACACAAATGCACATACATTTTCCCTTGGATCCCAAAACTAGGACAACCAGCTTGATTTTTCGTTATGTTCCTTTCAACGTTATAATACATATTTATACATGCTGAAGCATCCAATACCATGGACCGAAAACCATTGCATCCAGTACCATGGACCAAAAACCATCGCGTCCAATACCATGGACCGAAAACCATTGCGTCCAAAAAACATGTGAAAAAATCATGCACAAAACCATAGGTGGGTCCACCCAATCTAACATAGGGCCCAAAATCAAAATTTTTCGGGGCGCTACCCACGACCCCATAAAGTGGGGTTACGGGTACCCCTCAAACCCCCTTTTAACTATGTCAAAAGAATATAACACAACCCAACATTCTCCCACTTGTTGTTTTCTTTCCGTAGGGGTCACAAAAGAGCTCAGTAATTTTTCCAGCCTTGAAAACCCCATTGTTTCTCTACACTAAGAGAACTTCTCAGAGCTCACAGATTTTGTCAATGCATCTGCAGTATTCTTCAAAGTGTCCACCTTTACTAGCAACACCTTTTTCTTTTCTATCATATTCCTCACAAAGTGATACTAAACATCAATGTGCTTTGTCTTTGAATGATATTCCCCAGACTCCATAACGTGGGGTTACAGGTACCCCTCAAATCTCCTGTTAACTACGTGGAAAGAATATAACACAACCAACAAAGATGAGAGTATCAAAGGTTTTGGGATATCGGGGGAAAACAACATAAAAAATATAAGATATTAGATGTTTTGCATAACAGAAGTGTCGACTATCAGAGTTTTCATATCATAAGTTTTTGATATGGCTCAGTTAAAATCTTATGATGTTCAAGGATTCTAACATTCCAAGTATTAGTTTGTGTGGTTGATAGTTCTTTAAAATATTCAATTTAAAAGGAAGTGCCCACTTAACTTTATGTTTTACATATCGTGAATACTTGATCAGAGAATGATTTTATCATAACTTTCATTTAAGGGAAGTTACAAAATTATAATGATCTGATAAATAAAACATCCGATAATTCATATTTAGATACCATAAGTCCTATAATGATCTAATAATAGAAACTTTGAAGTGAGAGGGTAAGCTTATTTTACAAATTAAAAAATAAATAAAAATCCTTATCTTTATTAAAACTAAATAGTTTTATTAAAATTAAAAGGGGTCCCCATGATTTATTATATAGCTAACATAAAAGTAAATGGGGAATTGTTGAGTATTGGAACATTTGGCGACATACTAGGTGAAACAATTTTGCTGTAAAAGTAAATGACATTTTAACTACTAAAGAAAAACTTAGAAAGATGTAAGTGTTTTCAAATTTAGATTCATAATATTCTGAATAAAAGAACTCATTATTTTGTAATTTTTCTCACAAGTTGTTATTGATGAAAATATTCATTATCTTTGTGAGTCACTTACTCAATTGTAAAAATAAAGTTGAGAGCTATAGAAGCTTATCATTTTACATAGACTTATTTTTCACTGGTAGAGCCATTGGTGCCAGTAGGCATCCATAGCCATGAAAGGGTTACCATTTAAGCAAAATTGTACCATTATTCCATCCACATATAGCAATATTTTTAAATGTATTAATTTTTCTTTAAAATTTTCTTTTGAAGCTACTTGAAATCCAATGTCCTATTTTTGTGGCCAAATGATGACACTACCATTCACAAGTTATAATAATATTGAATAACTCAACTCATGATGAGACCTCTTGTGTTATATTTATATAACCATAAGTCATTACCCTCGTTTGGTGACTAGTGATGATAATTTCAAAATCATTAGTTTCCCATGATCATGGTAAGTCAACGCGTGATGATACCTCTTATCTTTTAGTTTTTATATGTTTATGAAATACACTATAAAAAATGTAAAATTAGTGGATGTGGAGGTAAAGTCACTCCTTAAGAGTCATGGGTGCAAATTGAAGCCAAAATATGCTAAAACTTCAAAATAGTATTCACCTTTTAAAGAAAAATTTTAGTGACCAATCATAGGACAACAAGATGTTTTAAAATTTCAAGTTATTAAATAATTACAACTTAATGGATACAAATATTTTAAATATTGTAATATATGCAATACTAAAATTCAATATTATAATTTGCTTTCTAACACTTCTCCTTTAATTAGTCAAACTTCATGTGCATGATGAGAGTCCCCAATAGGAATTCAAAAGAATATTAGCTAACATTATTAAGGCTAAACACACCAATATGTACATATTATTATTTACATGTTTTCAATAGGACAAGTATCTTTAAGAATTTTCTTTTTTCAAAACTAGCTCAATAACAGGAAGAGAATCCCTATTTCCCTTTAAATCTTGAAGGATAAAATGTGCCTAGCCACAATTTTTGGAATTTTGTGTGTTTCTGTTCCTGTTCATGGGCCTTATCTCGTTTCAAAACTAAGTCACCCATATGAAAAGTATTTTTATTAATTGAACCTGCACCAAACGAGGACTTGACTAATTTCTTGTGATGGGAATCAACTTGTTTGGCTTTATATCTCTCTTCTTCTAATATAACAATTTGAGACATCCTTATTTGTAAAGTAGAAGAAGTTTTTTCTTTAATAGATTGTGCTATGGATACTGAAGGAAGAGCTAGATTAGGAGGTAGGATAACTTACTTTTCGTACACTAAGTGAAAGGGAGAAGTTCCTATAGAGATCTTCTAAGTCATTTTGTCAGTCGATAAAGCAAAAATTAGAGCTTTGTGCCATTTTTTATCTTTTATTTTGGTCAACTCTCTACTTGATGATATTGAGGATGTTTTTATTGGCAGATTATGCTAAGACATTTCCTTGAGGATAATAGTTTGGAGAATATTTTATTGTGAAACGTCTTTTGAGAGAAAATTCAGTTATGGTATTTCTAGAATAATAAGATGAATTTTCAAACATAATGGCATAAGGAGGCAAAAGATGGTAATAATAAATTGATTAATAAATTCAATAGTGTTTTTAGAATTGACCATCTTCGGAGGTATTTCTTCCACCCATTCGCTAAAATAATCCATAGCAGTCGAGATGTATTTATGTTGTTTATGATGTCTAGTTCCCATTTCTCAAAGGGTTTTTCAATGTTAACTATCTTTAAAGACAACACTGGCTTCCTTTCTGTCCCTAAAGTAGTTTGGCAGTCTTTGCATTTCCTGACATAAGCATGGGTGTCTATGAATAGAGTCGACCAATAGTAACCAACATGTAAGATCTTATCAACATCAGTGTCCCTACTATAGTGTCCCCCATCTTCTCCATCATATAGCTCTTGCAAATATTTCTTTGCTTCATATTTTTCTAGATATATTAATAAAATAACATTATAATTTTTTCTAAACAAGGCATCATTGACAACATTGTACTAATTTGCTTTAAGTCTGAGAGATATTTTTCTTTTGTAATTGAGTTCTAATGGAGTATAGCCATTTTTTTGAATAAAATATGAAATCGACATATTGAGATTTAGGGTCAAAAAAGCATACCTATATTCCTATATTATTTGAACATTGGTTGAATCTTCATCAGCCGAAGTTTCATAAACTCCAGTAATTAATATGAAAAAACCTTGATACCTTACTACTTTAGCTAGTTTTATCTCTAGGTCATATTCTTGTTGGGTAGTAACCTAATTAGCCCTCTTCTCTCCTAGTTCATTCTCAATAAGAAATTGTCTGACCGTGGGGAAAGGAACAATCAGTTTTTTATGTGATTTTAGGAGGAAAGGTATAAAATGCTTTATTAACATAAAAACTGCAAAGGCTTATTTCTCAACCACTAATTAGTTTATCTCATCTCCTTGTAGATTAGAACTATAGAAGGAAATAGGAGCCTCAACTTGTTTTTCATTGTGTTTTGTCAATACTATTGCATAGGATTGTTCATAAGTAAAAGTGTAAAGAACAAATTCTTTATAAAAATCGGGAGTCGATAATGAAGGGGCATTTATGGTTTGTTGTTTTATTGGTTCAAATTCTTTTATTTTGGCTTGTCCCACTTTGAAAGCTAATTCCTTCTTGATCATTGTCTATAAGGGTAAGACAATTTTTGAAAAAACAGGGACAAATTGTTTGACAAAATTAATATGTGCATGAAAGGATTAAATGGAATTTTTGTTGTGTGATAAGTGGATTTAATAAATTTCCTTATTTCCCTCGAGACCTATGTAGATTCCCTCTTTGGAAATAGTAAATCCTAGAATGTTACCTTCACTAAGGGAAAAAATGACTTTTTAGGATTGAAGGAGATTCCAAATTGTTTACATCTTTCAAAGAATTTTTTTAAGTAATGGATATGATCACTTATTTTTTTTAATAAATTATAATATCATCTAAGTATGGTAGAATTTGTTTTTGACCAAACCTTTGAAGAAAATGTTCATGGATTTCTAGAAAGTGGCTCTAACATTAATCAGTCCAAAAGGAATTTTTTTATAAGAATATGTTCCCACTTGGTTTTGAATGTGGTTTTCAGTATATCTTCTGGATGTATAGGGATATGATCATAACTTGAGAAACCATATAAGAAATACATTAGCTCATTACCAACAACAATTTCTTTATTTAAATTTATCTATAGAAATATGAATATCTCCATTTTTTTCCTAACTTGCACAATATTCGAGACCCACTTGGAATGTATGAACAAGAATATGATTTGGGCTTTGACGAGATTATTTAATTCAGTCTTAATATGGGCTTCCAAGTTAGGATGAATCTTCCTAATCTTTTGTTGCATTGCCTTTACCTTTGGTAGCATAGGTATGGTATTTTGAATGATAGATGTGTCATAAGTTTTAGGATCATTATAATTCGAAACAAATACATCCCTGTATCTTTTCAGCAGATGAATAAAAGAATATTTATCATTTGGTGTGGTTCCAAGGCCTAAAGTTATGTTCTGAGGCTTATGATCGAATCTTAAGTTAACCAATTCAAATATGAGAGCAGAGATTTGAAGCTTCCAATTGGTAACTATTTTAAACCTATATTTCAGATCATATAAGTCTTCCAATTTCACTACAAATTTAGGCAAAGGATTTTCCTCAAGAGATTTATTTATCTTCTTATCATGCTCATATTCATCAATGATCTTGTGAAAGTAATACCCTTCACATGTCAGAAAACTTAGGATGTCATTGTCATCATTAAAAAATGTCAATTAGTTATGTTATCTGGAATGGAGGGGAGAAAAAATAATTCAAATGAAAATCTATTGCGACTGAAGTCTTCAGGTGGAATGAGCTTGGACGAAATGTTGGCTAGGAGATTGTGACTATAAATCTATAATCTTGGGATGGGAGATATATTGAATGCTGTGAAATGGGAAGTTAGATCTTGGATCAAGATTGGTAATACGTGAGGTGACTAGAAACACAATGAATGTTGTTTCTAACTTGTTTTATTACAATCTATGGGTCACCAAAAATTTTAAGATTGTTGGGTATACAACCAAAGTCCCACATTGACTAGAAGTGGGGAGGATCATGGGTATATAAGGATGGACAAATATCTCCATTGGTATGAGGCCTTTTGGGGTAAGTCCAAAAGCAAATCCATGAGGGCTTAGGCCCAAAGTGGACAATATCATTACCATTGTGGAGATATGTGGTGTCCAGAATCCTTACAAGTGGTATCAGAGCCATGCCCCGAAGTTAGCCAAGTGGATGAATC
>APFE030539058.1:47201-81405 GCA_000404065.3 Pinus taeda | reverse complement strand
TAGATCCATCTTAATTCTGGGTCTACCAAGTGCTCAGAAGGATAAATAGATTTCATCCCCCTAAGAGTGGTAGATGTGGAGTTAAGATGGATATAGGTTGGTTTTTATGATAATGAATATATTAATAGACTTAGGAAATTATATTGTAAAAACATCTTAAGGTGAATGGTTAAAGCATAGACATTGGACAAGTATATTTGTATACTTCTATTTTAAACTAAAACAAATCTAGGGCTAAAAGGAATGGATTGATTGCACTAGTCATCCTGCTACAACTTTCCAACATATGCTGGAGTAAACAGATTGTAGTTTGGGTAATTTTTCTAATTGCAAATGGGAACATACTTTTGTATTGGCAGGGTGGTTATGAGGTCCCTAGAGGTGGAGTAAACAGATTGTAATTTGGGTAATTTTTCTAATTGCAAACAGGAACATGCTTTTGTATTGGCAGGGTGGTTATGAGGTCCCTAGAAGTGATGAATTTGATTTTTTCTTGGTTTTATATATAGTATTAGGTTTTTTCTCATGCTTTCTGTGAATGACATGGGTTAATTTTATCTTACACCCACTAGATTATCGATATGTAATTTCAGCAATTTTGATTTCAAAAGATATTTTAAAGAAATGCAATGATTTCATTTGTGTATTCAATAAACACAAGATTTTATAATTGAGTAAAATATTCGCCATGACTAGTGAGAGATTTGCCAAAAAATTATATATACATATCATATTATTGATAAAATCGCCTTCCATTTTTCCTATATACCATGGAGATTTTCCCATTTATTATACATCTAAATTTGGGGGGGTTCTTAAAATTTTCCCTGATTCCTTTTCTTCAACCAAATTTCTTGCATTGCATCTGGAGTAATGTTACGAAACCAACTCACAAAAGGATAGAAAAGATAGATCAATGACTTAGAAACCAACCTCTTCCAGCGGGAAACCTCCTTTAAATTAAACAAATGAACAATTCTTGGATGATACAAATGACAAAACCTGCTTTCTATATATAGGAATCTAAGGGGTCACAATATAAGCAAAGCCGACCTAACAATAACAATATAAGGGAACAAAAATAACAATAGTGGGCTTCTATGGGGCACAATAAAAACAATATGGGGACAATAGGGGCACAAAAATAACAATAAGGGATACAATGACAATAGTAATGGGGGAATCACTTGTATTATAGTGACCTAGCATGCCCCTCTCCCTCAAAAAGGTATTGTCCTCAACGCTTGAGTAGTTCTAGATGCTTCTGTATAAAATTCTCACCCTCCCATGTGGAATCTTCAATGGGTGAGTTCTTCCACTTGATGAGATACTCTCTAATTAATCGATTTCACCACTGTTAAGTTCTTGTTTCTTTGACAACTTCAGCTTCCAATAAAAAAAATTCTTCCTCATGAAGACATGGAAATATTGTTTGAACTGGGAGCCTATCAACTATAACCTTCTTTGAGCATCACACATGGAAAACTAGGTGCACTTGGGAAGTTGTAGGAATCTCCAATTCGTATGCTATAGTACATATCTTTTGCACCACCTTGTATGGACCATAATACATTGGTCATAATTTACTATCCTTCTTAGCTTACTTGTGGGACATTTGTTTATATGGTTGTAGCTATAGGAATACACAATCACCTACATCAAAACTTTTTTTGTTCTGATGTTGATCTTCCTGCTATTTCATTCTCTTTTACGTCAAGGTGAGGTTATCCTTTAAGACTTGGATAGCTTGTTCTTGATGCTCAATGTGATTTTCCACTACTTGAACCTTAGAATTCTCTCTTAAATATGATGTGATGGATGGTGGATGATATGCATAAAGTGACATAAATGGGGTCATTTTTGTTGCAGTATGGAAGCAAGTGTTATACAACCATTCAACCAAAGGCAACTGTGTCTATTTATCTGATACAAAGCAACGAATATATCCTTCCAAAAATTTGTTTACTATCTCAGTTTTCCCATCAGATTAAGGATGATAAGATGAGCTATGATCTAAATGAGTACCAAGACAAGAAAATAATTTTATCCAAAATATTCCAGTGAAAATGGGACCTCTATCGCTTACAATAATCATTGGGTTTCCATGTAGCTTTTGAATTGTTTTGATAAATGCAATAGAAATTGTACTCACTTTAGATGGGTGAGATAATGCACAAAAGTGTGCATACTTGGTAAGTTTGTCAATTACCACCATGATAACACTCTTTCCTTTGGACTTGGGTAAACCTATGAAAAATTCCATTGAAACATCCTCCCAAAGTTGGTTGGGAATGGATAAAGGTTGTAATAGACCTAGAGTCTTAATTGATTCAACTTTATTTTCTTAGCAAACCAAACATTCTGCCACAAAATTTTGAATATCTGATTTAAGTCCATCCCAAGAAAATACCTTCTTAACCCTGTGGTAAGGTTTTCAAAATTCAGAATGCCCTCCTAAGGGAGAGTTGTGCAATTCCCTAAGAATCTTTTGTTTTAGTTGGGAATTCTTACATAGGTATAACTGATGTTTGTACCATAACGAATAATTTTTCGAACTAAATGTATCAAATGTACTAGGATCTTGTTGTAACTTTTGAATGAGTGCCCACACTTCTTCATCATTCTTCCATTCGTCCCTTGCTTCATTTATCCAATCTAGTTGGATAATAGAAATGGTGCAAAGAAATGCTTGTGCATCCTGATTCTTTCTTGAGAGTGCATATGTCACAACATTTTACTTCCCTTTTTTGTAGATGATTTGAGAGTCATAACCCAACATCTTTGTGAACCATTTTTGCTACTCTTATGAAGATAATCCTTGTTCTAGAAATTATTTAAGACTATCATGATCTATTTTTACCTTGAAGTGTCTTCCCATTATTTAGGGTCTCCATCTCTTAAGTGCATCTAGTATTGCCAACGTTTCCTTCTTATAAATAGCTTTGTGTAAATACTTTCTTTTGATTGGATTACTTTTGAAAGAAATGGGTCTTTCTTCTTGCATTAAAACAACACCAATTCCATTTCCTGAAGCATCACATTCCATAATAAAGATTTTTTTGAACACTGGTGTAGCTAAGACCAATGATTGGCATATTTCCTCTCTAAGATGTTCAAAGGCCTTCATTGCTTCTCAATTCCATGAAAATTCATATTTCTTCAATAATGTTGTTAAAGGAGTTGTTATTCTCTCATAATTCTTAACAAACTTGCAATAATACCTTGTCAACCTAAGAAATTCTTGTAGATGCTTTATGGATGTGGGGATTTTACATTCCTTAATAGTTTTAACTTTTCTAGGGTCTACCTTAAAACCTTCATGAGATACAATATGACCCAAGTATTGCACCTCTTGTACTCCAAAGAAACATTTGGATCTTTTCACATATAATTGTTTCTCCTCCAATAATTTGAGCACCCTGTCAACATGTTGAACATGATCCTTCAAAGACTTGTTGTAGATTAGTATATCATCAAAATATACTAACAAAAATTTTCTAAGCAAGGGTTTGAAAATGGAATTCACCAAACATTGAAATATAGAAGTTGCATTGGTAAGGCCAAGGGGCATGACCAAAAATTCATAATGACCCTCACGAGTTCTAAATTTTGTTTTTTGGAATGTCTTCAGTCTTCATTCTGGTTTGATGATATCTTGAACAAAGATCCAACTTGGTGAAGAGAATTGATCCATGCAATTCATCCAATAATTCATCAATGATAGAAATAGGAAATTTATCTTTAATAGTGACCTTGTCGAGCTCCCTATAATCTACACACGTGTGCCATGATCCATCCTTCTTTTGAAACAATACTATTGGAGTAGAGAAAGAACTTTGACTAGGATGAATTATACCAGCGTCTAGCATTTCTAGAACCATACGTTCAATTTCACTCTTTTGGGCGTAGGGATATGTGTAAGCCCTGATATTTGGAGGAACACTTCCTGGAATCAAATCATAGCATGATCATGATCTCGAATAGGAGGGAGGCTTTTGGGAGTCTCAAATACCTTGCAATGATTGTGCAAGACTTTTTGAAGATCTAGAGAAATAGATGATTTTGATGTGGGAACCTCTAGTGAACATGATTGTGTAATTATGCCTCATTGTTATTTCTTTAGAAGCTTTGTCATTTTTTTCGAGTTGATTATCCTTCCTAGTTTCCTCACGATACCCCTTAATTCAACTCCCTTTCCTTCTGAAGAAAATTTCATGAAAATTTCTTGAAAATTAAATTCTAATGTACCCAAGGATTGTAGCCATTGGACTCCTACAACAACATCAATAGCACCCATTGGAATGGAAAGCATTGGGCTATTCAATACATATTCTCCCATGGATTGCATGATATTATGGCACTTTCCTGAGAAAGTTATGGTTCCTCCACTTGTAACCATCACTTGACACTCTTTTGTTGGATATAGGAAGCAATTCAATTCCTTGGCTATCTTAGAGTCAATAAAATTAAAGGTATATTTGTCGAATCAATCAACACTATTACCTTTGTCTTCTTGATATGCCATTCTATTTTGATATTTTGAGGAGTAGTAATTCCATCTAATGCATTGCAAGATATTGTCAGATTCATTTCTTCTTTCTCTAGGGTTTGTTCCTAGTGTATATCCTCTTCTTTTGACATTTCTTATTCATTTTCTTCCTCCTCTTCACAATCTATGTAAAATAATTTCTTCTCGGCGCACTTATGACCTTTAGTGTATTTGCTATGACAACTATAACATAGCCCTTTTTCTCCTTTTTCTTCCAATTGTTGTGGTGTCAATCATGAAGGTTGTGGATGGCCAGGTGCAACAACAATTCCATATTTATGATTGTGAGTGGTAGGCTTCCTTGTTGCCATCATTTCTCTTTCCATTTTTCTTGCCAACCTGAACGCATTCTCCAATGAATCAGGTTCCCAAAGGTGAACCTCCTGTTGGATGTTATGCTTTAAAGTCCCTATGAACACATCAATCCTATGCTCCTTTGGAATATATTTTACCCTTATATTTAATTTTTGAAAGTCCTCAATGTGCTCCATCATTGAACTCTTTTGTTTGAGAGTTGTCAATTGGCTCAAAAAAGTGTTTCTTTTTGTATCGTCATAATGTGCTATCATTTCATCTATAAAATTAGCCCAAGTGCCAATTTGCTTACAAGAGCAAAGCCATCGATACCATACAAACTGATTTGGTTCCAAATATAAAGTTGCAATGCGTACCTTTTGTGTGTTTTGGAAATTATGGAGATCGGAAAATTGCTCCATGTGTAGTATCCATGTTCTGGGATCCTTGCCACCAAACTTCCTCATATCGATCTTTCGAACATGGTGGTTTTTCGATCCAATCTTAAATTCTATGAAATCATGATTAACATTTGTTTTGTTCTCATCATGAGTTTCCTTTACTAGTCTTTCACCATTAGTAAGCATTTACTATAGAATGTTTGTCAAATCTTCAATCTTAGCTTCCACGAGTTTCTTTAAATCATCCATCTTAGCTTCAACGCCATCCATTTTAGCTTCCATGCCATCAATATTAGCTTCCACGTCATTCATATTAGCTTCTACACCTTTGTTTAAACCATCCATCTTAAATTATATGACTTTATTTAAAACATCCATCATAGCTTCCACACCATACATCTTAGCTTCTACATCTTTCCTTAAACCATCCATTTTAGCTTCTATGACTTTTTCTACGAGTTAAATTTGTTGCACTTGTTCTCATAATTTTGACATATCATGTTGCATTTCTTCCTCTTCTTCACGAGTCATCCTAGAGCTTTCAGGTTGCTTACTAGGTGTTTCCATTTTCTTTCTTTGAGGCACCAATTACGCATAATAATGCATCACTATGTTCTTTGAATTCCTTCAAACTAATTTTTCAAACCAAACTTATGTAAAAATTTTGAAAAAACTGCACACCTTTTTTCACTTTGTAGGATCTCAATATTGAATGATTGTAACTCTATAATTTCAGATCTCCATGGTTTGAAATTGCTAACTACAGTATCACTCTGTGCCCTGTTTGTAATGCCACCAGTTTGATCAAAATTGGATTTTCCAAGAAATATTTATGCCCCACCTCCCAAGATGACCTACTTATATACTTGTTTAGTAGAGTGAACTTGTACGAAGTGCCATGTGTTACTGTTTCAACTTTCGGATCTAAAAAAAATATACAGAAAAGTAGAGTCCATCCTCTCCTTGTAGCTTCTTACGAAATTTCAATCTGATGCTTAGAGAGAATATTATGATGATTTCCCAAGGTCACATGTTTAGAATGTAATCTGGGAGTCTACAAAAGGATTAAATTCCTCAGATTATATCTTCTAACATATAGCGATAAAAGATCTTAAATTCAAACCTGAGCTTCACGAAGATGTTGGCTCAAATGGGTTTTAATTTCGATGTCTCAACCTTCGTAGACAAAACATTATAGTGAGACTTCCATACTGACATGTTTGTGATGAAATTCTTGGTTTTGCAAAAACCATAACTTCCTCAGATCATAGCCCTGAAAATATAGCGAGAAAAGATGTGAAATTCGGACCGAAAGTTCAGAGTGATTTCTTCTCAGTTGGGTTTTTTCTTTAGCTTCTAAAACTTCATAGCGAAAAATTTATAGTGAAAATTCCACGATAACCTATTTAGAGCAGTGAAACCCTAGAATCCAAAGTTGTGATACGAAATGTTGTGAAACAAACCCACAAAATGATATAAAAGATAGATCAACGACGTAGAAACTAGCCTCTTCGAGGGGGCAACCTCCTTTACATTACAGAAATGAACAATTATGGGATGATACAAATGACAAAACCTCCTTTCTATATATAGGATTCTAAGGGGTCACAATATAACTAAATTCAACCTAAAGGTAATAATATAAGGGCACAAAAATAACAATACTGGGCTTCTATGTGGCATAATAATAACAATATGGGGCAAATAGGGGCACAACAATAACAATAAGGGATACAATGACAATAGTAATGGGGAAGTCACTAGTATTATAGGGACCTAACAAAGAAATTGAACAACATTATTGCTTTGCTGAATAAAATTGCACTGTACTCGATCTTTTTCAATGGAAATACAATTTCTTCCGTTTTGTAGGAAACATGCTAGTGTTGTACCTAATTATCAAGCACAAATGAAATAATGAATTAAATTAGCATCATGACATATACGTTAAGAAAGAAGATATTGAAATTCAATTCCATATAATAAAACTTACCTGAGCCAGAAATAAATCCAAAATGCAATCTCTTTCCTTTGAATGTATGTGTATAAGATAGTCAATCAATAATTGTGGTTTCTAATAAATGTTAACTATCTCTCCTTTTTCTTGTTTGTCTTTATATGTTAGCTTTTTCACAATAGCATCAAAAGCCAGTACTTGGCTATGACTCTTTCCATATACCCGGTTAAAAAGCATAGACATATAGCTATCATATTTTGCCCAGCTATCAATATGGATGAAATCACAATCATTTATAAATGGTTGATCTTCACGGTTAATAAGATTTGACTTTTTCCTGTAACATGAAATAGTATAAGTTCAATTAACTTGTACATAAATGAATTTTTAAACATTAATCAAACATACATTTTCAACGTCTTACCATGTAAGTTGCATCCTTGAGTTTGTTTTCCCCTTGAAGCTTGACAATAACATTGTCAATTGTATGTCTGAATGAAATGTCACATATCTCCATAATGGTGATGATGTGACTTCATAGATCCCACAAACACTTTAGAAAGAGCTTGATAAGTATAAGGGTCACTATCATAGTCAATGTTTGGGATATTGAAACAATGGGGAATATCTTCAATAACTAGGGAATAATCCCTTTTAGGTAAGAGTTTAGCAATGTCTTATGGTAGCCTTGTATTAATTGATATTAAATAGTCTCAAGCCCATTCTAAATGAAATGAGTAAGAGTTCGATCAAGTTCAACATTCCTAAGACGTAGCTTCTTTAGTCTTTCGATCTAAATTTTTTCAATAAAGGTTCTAAAACTACCTGGACCTCTATTTGCATCATTTCTCATCTTTAATAAAATAAACAATTATATGTATAAGTTATAAAATAAAAATAGTATAGAAATCAATAAAATGAATGTAATAATCAGCATACCTTTTTGAATGCAAGATAATGTTTTTAACTGTTGATGTAGAACTTGAATCTGGATAGTTGCATAAACATCATCCCGACTATCTTCATTCAAAAACTTAACCATTTGTTTGTTGTAATTTCAAGTAAACTTGGGTGACTGAATAGATAAAGTAAAAAATTAATATAATTATATGTATAACAAATACTACCAAGAAAAATATGTTATATTTAAAAGAAAATTATAATCTAGAAATAAGTAAAAATGATTTAACAAACTTATTTCTGAAATTCCTCAAACATTTCCTCCAATGATAATTCCCATGACCCCACACAAGATAATATTGCTTTGATAATTGTTTCATCATTCACTCCTTGCAATTATCTCCAAAGTGTGATAGTCATATCTTTTGGAACTTGCTTCATTTCAGGACTTGATTTACTGTTGCTACATATCAATGGTTTACACATTTTGGCCTTCTAGTTCTTAATGCGAATGTTCTCCCACATGATAAAAATATCATTAATGATTTCCCATACTTCTCTATTTCTAAATGCCAGTTGGAAAATGTTATCAATACCTCTAAACATATCAGTATTTACTCTACCACCTTTTGAATTGATTTTCTCCTCAATGTTATAGCCTATTTCCATACAACATTCCTTTCAGAAATCTATAGTAACATTTATCTTATCCCCAGCGCATTTTTCTTCAAATTCACTATGAATAAATCTAACCCTTTGGATGAAAGTCATAGACATCCTATACTCATTATCAGAATTATGATCCCATGCCACTAACTTTACTTCTATATCTAATAAACCAGCATAAATGATACATTTAATTGTTTTAAAATGTGGGTTATTGGGATATTCCTCCATCAATTGTCTTTGAGCCTCTATAGAATGGTTCCCCCCAACCACATAATAATTGTATTCAAAAAATTTTGACTTATCAAATTCCTCCTTTTTGGGAACTTGAACTGGGTTAACAAGAAGAACATAATTAACCACATGAGCATATGGATTGTACCCCATCAATTTCTTGAAGTTGTGAACATGTAGGTTTTGTGCCTTTGTGATTTGATATTTACATTGTCCTTCGCATTCCTTATAGATTGTCTCAAATTAAAATTAAATGTACGGCCACACTCAATTAGGTTTCTCATTTTCAAAGTTCTATCCAATGGAATTTTGTTATGTTTTAATAATGCCATCCTCTAGATCAGCTCCTGGTGTAATGATTTCCCTTCTTTCTTTTGAAGTTTCACTATGATCTTCACTATTGGTAATGACTACTTGAGAATGTTCAACTTTACTTTTCTTCCTCCAAGAATTCTCATCATTAACTAGAACAGAGTCATTCCTAGGCATTGTTACCTTTTCTCTTTTATGGCTCTTCTCCTTTATAACATTAGTTCCAATGTCATCCTCGGTAACGACAACATATTATTCAGTGTTATTTTCAACTTCGTCATATTCAAAAGTAACTTTTCTACGTTTGCTAAATTTATCCACTAGAGGGATTTCTTTTCTGATCCTTTGGATGTAGTTTTGTAGCATCATGAATTACTTATTTTTTCTTGTTCGCCATATCTTCTTCTGAACTTGAGTAACATTCATAACATCATGCTCTATGAAATAAGTTCCTCCCAACATAATTGAAAGACTTTCAAGAAAATTATGTCCAAGAAAATATCAAATGCCAATAAAAACTAAGTTATAAAATTATAATGAGACAATTACATTAACACAAAACAAAAAAATAAATAAAAATATTTACGATATCTTGTGCAATCTCATTTACAATTTGTTTACACAACTTTGTAGATACCTCTCTTATGTTATACAATGAATATAATAACTGATATTTAATCTTGTCATGTGAATTAGGTGGTTTTGTGAGTATATAAACAACATTAATGTCTGGTACCAAACACATGTCTAAGACCTTTCCCAACACCTCATAAATTCTACTATCATTACGAATATCAACATATAGATATATTTGCACATCTTTTCCTTCTCTTTCTTTCACATACCAAACATTTTATGAAAGTATCACTTCTTTTGGTTTCTTCCAGTATAAATTCATCTTCTTATATTTTGAGGCACTTGAAAGATTTGTAGCTATCAACCCAGGTTTGATTCGTTCAACAGTTCTTTTTGAGGATCCACCTTTAATTTTTGGAGTCATCGCTCAAGAAAGATTCACATAAATCTGATTTGATGACACTTTCCTGCAAAAATAATACAAATATATAAATAAGTATATTACAAAAAAATAATAGCTTAGATTAACAAACAAAATGATAAATAATAATTAATTTTGTAAAACATAACATTTAAAAAAAATAAAAATTAAACAAATACATCCCCCTACTACCCCACCACGAAAAGTCAGCGCCAACTAGGTTGGCTCCCAACCTCCCACCCCACCACGGTGGCTCAATAGCCCACCACTCGAGTGGGTTTTTGGGCCACCAGGGTGAGACAGGGGAGCAGACACTTGGCCCTGCAACCCAACCCGACGGCCCATTGGCCCACCACCTGAGGTGGGGTGGGGTGAATTGAGCACCAATGCCCTCACCTAACCCTGACTGCCGAACACCCCACCCTTGTTGCTCAACGGCTTGCCACCTCGACTGACCATTCAGCCACTAGGGTGGGTCGATGGGCCGGGCACCAGCCCAGCCACCCCAACCCAGTGGCCCAACGACCTGCCATCCTAGCTGACAGTTGGGACGTCGGGGTAGGGTGGGGGGCATGGATGGCTAGCACCCCGCACCTACCCCACGGGGTCATCGGGCCATCATGGAGCATGACTAGACCCAGAACAACCCCTGCGGATATAGTGGGTAAATCTGAATCATTTAAAATTTTTATTTCTAAAAAAACGTTAAAATTTCATTAAACGTATTGAATTTTAAAAACTTGCACACGAAAAGAGAAAAAATGACCTTTCAAATGTGATAATCTTTCATTGAATACATTATGATAGCAATATAGTTGCTCCAAAAATTTGTTCCAAGTCCTTTAACGAACCTCAAAATGATGTGAGGAATATTGATAATGAAATTTATGTTATAGAGGAAATTACAGAATTGTTTTACCACATGGTTAATGGGATGAATTTGTTTTTATAAAAACTTTAACATGTAAATTTTGTTATGGAAATATAGGGAACTATGATAAGACAAACATTATGGAGTTGTTTTACCCCATGATGAATGTGGGAGTAATTTGTTTTTATAAAGACTTTAACATATAGTTCTTGTTATGTCGACATAGTAAACTATGATATAGTGAAAATTAAGGAATTAGGAATTAGTATATTTTTTAAGTAAAAAATTAATTTAGGTTAAATGTTTAGTTTACAATTTTAATTTAATTTATAAATTTTAATTTAAAAATATATTATTTTAAAAGAATAAATTTTAGTTAAATTTTTTTAATAAATTGTAGAAGAAAATTATGGAGGGAGATACATGAAATAAAATTTTGGTGAAAAATTTTGGAAGTAAACTTTTGAGGGAAATTTCCATTCTTTAAGCTATATATTATCATTAGGAGACAATGCATTTGTGTCATTCAACCTCTTCATTTTGAAAAGCATGGATTCTCCTGATAGTGAAGTTTCGCTTTGTGTAGCATCAACATATTCGTCACATAACTCTATTCATATTGATGAATATAACGGAAATTCTTCCACTATGAATAGAGAGTCAAATCTTCCACTTAATCCTAATCCAAAGGACTATGAGATCAAAACTAATGAAAGACAAGATGAATAGCTTCAAATAAATAAACAGTCATGGTTTCCGCTTAGTCATAAACCTATGGACTATGAGAGCTGCAATGATGAAGAGCATGATGAGGATTTTCAAATAAATAAAGAGTCATGGTTTCCACTTAGTCCTAATCCTATGGTCTATGAGAGAAGCACTGATGAAGAGCATGATGAAGAATTTCAAATGAATAAAGTGTCACGGTGTCCACTTAGTCCTAATCCTATGGACTATGAGAGGAGCAATGATGAAGAGCATGATGAATAATTTCAAAAGAATGGAGTGTGATAGTGTCCACTTAGTCCTAATCCTATGAAATATGAGAGAGGCCATGATGAAGAGCATGATGAAGAATTTCAAAAGAATGAAGTGTCATGGTGTCCACTTAGTCCTATTCCCATTGACTATAAGAGCAGCAGTGATGAAGAGCATGATGAATAATTTCAAATTAATAGAGTGTCATAGTGTCCACTTAGTCCTAACCATATGGAGAATGAGAATAGTAGTGATGAAGAACATGATGAATAATTTCAAATGAATAGAGTGTCACTATGTCCACTTAGTCCTAATCCAATGGACTATGAGACTAGCAGTCATCAAGAACATGATGAATCATTTCAAATGAATAGAATGACATTGTGTCCACATAGTCCTAATCCTATGAACTATGAGATCAGCATTGATGAAGAGCATGATGAATATTTTCAAATAAATAAAGAGTTGCATTTCCACTTAGTCCTAATCCTAAGGACTAAGAGAGCAGTAGTGAAGAAGGATAGGATGAAACACTTAATCCTAATCCTAAGGACTATGAGAGCAGTAGTGAGAAAGGGAAGGATGAATAATTTTCAGTAAGTAAAGAGTCAGATTTTTGACGTAGTCCTAACCCTATGGACTATGATAGCAACATTGATAATGCACAAGATGAAGAATATCCAATAAACATCCAGTCAAAATTCCATTTAGTACTAATTCTAATGACTATGAGAGTAGCATTGAAGAAGGGAAAAATAAAGAATATCCTCCAAGCCAGTATTTCAAAAGAACATATGGTCATAGTGAGGATAACATTCCTCAGAATGATGATGAAAATTCTTATACAAATGATGATCTAATGATGGAGATGTTTCTAGGAAACATTGTATCAAGGAGTAGAAGCAGACCTTTTCATATCAATATAAGATGTTCTAGTTATACAAGGGGTAGAGTAGAATATCTAATGAGAAGAAGTTCTATCAGTGCTCTCACTTCAAGTGAATGTTGTCAAAAAAAAATCTTGAAACATATGGACTTCAAATTTGCATTAAAGAAAAGGAAGAGATACTTGTCAATGAATAAAAGCATGAAAAATTCATATTTAGTGGGGTGCATGTAATCTACATTGTTAGGTTATGATTGTAATATTAGGTAATTATTTATCTGTAGAAAGGCTTTCAAAATGTTTAAATCAATGGGTAATTTTCGTGTGTCAAGAATCCAAGAAAATTTGGAAAAGGATCCCACATTTTGTTCCAAAGTACATCATAAACAAAAATTTGGGCCATTATCAAATATTGCAATGTCATGGATGAAATATTTATTTTCAAAGCATGGAGAGTGTATACAAAATAAAGAGACAATACATATTCTAGATAATTTCTCAAGATGAGAAATCTACAACTTATACAAAGAATATGCAAAAGGTGTTGAGGGACATGGTCGATTTATTACATATCAATATTTTTTGAAGGTATGGAAGAATGAATTCAACAATGTCCATATTCCTAAGAAGACAAGCATGGGAATTTGTATTACATGTGCTTCTCTTAAATAAAAAAGGGATAAATGTGAAGGATCATAAAGAGGTAAGCATTCATAACCTTAACTTTTAAAATTGTATATTCATCAACATGAAAACATATTTCTTAATGAATTTCTTTTATGTTGTGTAGATTCCATTGTCAAATAACTTTAGGAGCATAGTGAACAACAAAAAAGTGAAAGGAAAATTTGTACAAACATCGAAACAAGTGTTATGAAAATCCGAATAAGTATTTGGGTTTGATAATTGATTCTATGGACTAGGACAAAACACTTTTACTGCATTTTTTTGTACAGCCAAAAATTTATAGGAGGAAAATTGTATTCAGTATAACTTGGTCATTGTATGGTATTGAAGGTGTAATTCACAACTCCAAATATTCATAATAATGCAAATCTAACAATAACCAGAATTCATGATGTGCTTTCTCATTGGTCCAGTAATTTTCTTGAAGTTTTGTATCTCGAATTGGACAACACATGCAGTGAAAAAAGAAATCAGATTGTTTTTGGATATCTAAATATGCTAGATGAATCAAGAAATTTTCAGAAGGTAAAGGTTGGTTTGCTTCTTGTTGGGCACACTCATAACCATGTTGATCAGATGTTGAGTCATTTTTTAGACACATTGAGGAGGAAAGAAGTTGGGAGCTTGCCACCATTAATTGAATGTATTATGAAATGATACATGCCAGAGCCTATTTTTGATATTTTGGAAGAAACTATTGACATGCGAAGGTTTATTCTGGGATCACATAGTGAGGAGAAATGCATTTAACAATTTAATGACATAATCTTCCAACATCAATTTCATACCAAAAAACCGATGGGAAAACACTAATATGGGTGAGAAGTATTCAACTACTGCAAAATGGGCACTGCCATCAGGTTCAAAATTTTTGAAGTTCATTCCAGATCACCCAATATTTGCATCAAATATATTGTTATTACAATCAATTGGTGAAGTTCATAATGCACGCAGACATAATAGAGATATAAATTATTCTTATTGCCTGGAAGAAATTAAAAAATGCATTAGAAATACATATGAGTATTTTGATATTGTTGATTCAGTTTGGTGGGAGCCTTCTTTTAATAATCAAAGTGATATCATTTCAAGAACAACAAATGAAGATATTCCTTTTAAAAATCCATTTATTTGGCCACAAAATGTGTCAAATGAAAAGAAACATTGTTGAACAACAACAATCTCAAGGTATTATTAATTCTTCATAGGCAGAGGAAAGAGAGATGTCTATTGCTTCCATAAGATGTTGTGCACAATGTGAAGCCATGGAAGACCTTTACAATGGTTCAATACATGATATTAGCGAGGGTTGCATGATCGCAGTGCTAGCAGATCAAGATCTCAATGGCTATCCATTCTAGGTTGTTAAGGTTATAAAGGTCATTATAGAAAATGAAGCTATTACAGGAGTTGAAGTACATTGGTATGCCATAGATACACACCCATTCGTTGGTGTATATAAGCTAGATATGGTAGTTGATAAAAAAATTGGCAGAAAGAGAAAAAGAAAGGGTACAAATATAAATCGTCACCGCACAAACCTCTTAAAATTGGAGGATGTTGGAATACGTGTTTATGTCTTCAATTTAGCAAAGAGAGGAACTTTTCACTTCAACATGATAGAGATTCTTAAAAGGTTGTTACTAGAAGGAACCATGTTGAGGTGTGAGTCTAATGGAATGAGTCGTAGATCCAGAAGAATTTTGAAACCTTAAATGGTGGGAATGCATGTGGACTCAGATGGGGCACTAGTTGATGAAAGAGAAGAATATGGAACATGTTAATCTACATCGAGTCATTCATATGAAGTGTTAGTGTCAATGTCTTCACACTTCCATCAGTGATCAAATTCCTCTTTTGCACGCATATTAGGTGTCTCATTCAATTAGTTGCATTCCATTAGGTCATGGATCAACTGATGGTAGTAGTTTCATTTCACTTTCCCTCATGTCATATACCTGCTGGCTCATTCAAAACCTATTTTCAGTCATTTACAGTCATTGCAGTTCATTTCATCCAGTTTTATTGTTTAATTTCAATAGGTGTAGGGTTTGTCATCATGTTCATCCAAAATTGAAAAAAAGGTTAGCAAGCACATGAGGAGGATAAATAAGCTCTTAAAATCATAAATTTACTTGTGATACGCTCAATATATATATATTTTTTTTACCTCAAAGCTCTGTTTTGAGGTGAAAACAAAGTTTTTCTATTTTTGTAAAAATCTCATGTAATTTAAGTGTTTCTATATGTAATAAGCTTAGCAGCTATTCCTGGTCACCTTGTCAACTCCTGGCACTGCAAAAAACAAAAGCAGCAGTGCATCAGCCCATCTAATTATCAAGAAAAATCAAACTTCAAATGATTTTTTTTTTTAAGAAAAAGTGAGTAAGACTTTATAAAAGTGGGTTTGCAATGAGGAAAAATTAAAGTGTATAATATATAAAGTGAATTCATGCTCTCTAGTCATTTCATTGTGCAAAACATCAAGTGGAGAGCCAAAATCATGATTTGAAGGGAAATTGAGCAAAGAAGGAAGAAAACACAAAAATTGCAGGAACTGTTTGCCTGGCGCTGCACATCAGAGGGTTGGCGATGCACATGAGGTCGGTGCTACACATCAAACAATTTTTTCCAGTGTAAAAATACACAGGTGTTTTGCATTAGGCAGGTGCTACGCATTAGGCAGGTGTTGCACATTAGGCCCAGTGCGCTATGCATTGGCCAGGGAGGTTCCAAAATCACCCAAACTCATCCCAACTTCCCTCAGATGTTGCATTTCACTCCTACAAGTAATTTTTCATCCATATTGAACTAAAATTAGTCTTCTTCATGTTTTGTTCATGATTTTGGTTTCTTAAAATCAAAACCCTAGCTTGCCTTCATACATTTTCACCTCATCGCAAAATTTTCACCTCATTACAAAACCAACATCCTTTTTCCCTTTTCCCAAACTTCATTGCCCTAAAATTATCCATTAATTCCATTTTCCCTTTTCCTATTCCCCTAAGAAACTAATTCCTTTCATTAAACCCTAAGTCCCTCATAGGTCAAAACCTGAATTTAATAAATCTTTCCCTTCATTCTCCTACTCCACTTCACATCTGCAAAATCGCTTTATACTAATCTTCTTTTTCCTCACCCATTAACATTGTTCACCATACCATCATCACATTACATTACTAAGATGAGCACCATGGAAAGAAGTAGAGAATCAAGTTTTGAAGAAGATACACTTGATGATAGCTCAATGGAAAGAAATGTGCAGTCCAGGAAGGCTCACAAGGGTGGAAAAATCATTAGAGAGGAACCTATTAGCATAAGTGAACTCCTTGCTTTCCCTTTAGCCACCACATGTTTCATATATTAGTCCTATTTTGAGTTTTGTGAAATGGTTGAGAGGGTCATATATCACCATGAGTTGGCAAGGCAGTTTGTGATAAAGTTAGATAACAATATGGTGCATCTTGCTGGGGTCAATTTCACTCTTTCACCAACTATCATTGTAGAGGCCACAAGAATGCCAGATGTATGGGAAAAGTGGAACAAAAGGCAAAATATCAGTAAGAAACATTATGAACCTTATATCAAGGTCAAGTACCATGGTCAACTTAGCAGGGTGTTTCCTTTCAAATTCTTGGAGGACTAGTATGTTCCACTAATGAGGCTTATCATCAAATACTTTACATGTGAGGGTAGGTTCTCCAGACTTTATGCTTACCACATCAGATTGCTTATGCACTTCACCAGGGTCAAAATGATGATCATTCCTTATTTCATATGTAAAAACATGGAGAGGATGATGACAATTGCAAAAGAGAAAACCATATCCATAGAAACTCAATAGTATTTATCATTTTTCTGTCATCAAAATTGTTGTTTTACATCGGCTCACTAAGTTGGGAGTGTCATGGGAAACTTTCATTGCCCATGAATGCTTCAAGGGGCCTCAAATATTTTCAAATCCTCAAGAGGAAGGTGAACCTTCCAAGCAACAAAAAGAGCCTGAAAGTAAAACAGAGGAGGCCCATGTTCCTGTGTTTATCACTTATGAAAGAGGTAATAGGATGCTTTCTGTAGCTGCCAAGCAAGTACTATCTCCACCAAGGGTGGAAAGGGTCTCTTTTTCTTCACGGGACCACAGGAAAATGCAATCTTCACCAGGGGTGAAAGTGGCTTTTCCTTCTTCTCCAGCTAAACAGGTTGACCAGTAGTCAAAAGGAAAAAATAAAGGAAAGTAAAAGAGGCATGAGGAGGGCCCTACTAAAGGGTAAGACATTGATTTTGTTTTGATTGAGGAGGATGTCACTGATTTGGGTTCTCAAAGCTCAAGACTCAAGGACATGATCATCAAAGAGAAGGAGGTTAAAATTCAAGCCTTATCACCTGACCTTGAGAGGGCCAAATTGATCATCAACTTTATTGAGCAAGAAAACAAGCAACTGGAAGATAAACAAGCTATTATGGTGTTGCAAATAATTAGAGCAAATACGCAAGAGGAAAAGAGGAGAAAAATCAAGAAGACCTCCCTTGAGCAAGAAATTGAGGCTCGTCGAGAATCATGGTTGCAGTGGGCAAACATTCACCTTGAGAAGATGCTTGAGAAAGCCAACAAAGAGAAGAAAATGTTGTGCCATATGGCCTATCACTACCTAACCTGGAACAATATTTGCAAATCAGGGGTAAATTCGCTAAAAGCTAACTTAAATAGAGCCTTGAGGGCCAAGAAAGACCGAGATAAACTCAATATATTGGCTAAAGCTTGATTAACTTAGCAAGGCACTTAATGGGGTTGCCTCTTGCCAAATTTGAAGAAATTTTGGGAAATTTTTTTCATTTTTTATTTTGTACATAAAAACACAAGAAATTTCAGCCGATTGCCAGTGCCATCGGTGCTGTGCATTGCATTGGCTCACTGTTATCCCAAATGGCTTGTAGTTTTGGATTCCTCATGAGAAAACAATGGAACCTAGACAGTTTCACAAAGTTTTGAGGAGATCTGGGTCACTTAAAGGGAAAAAAGCACCTAAACAATGCCCTCTCTACCATGTTTTGGACCCATAGGAACTAGTCTTGGGAGAATCCACTTTTGAGGGGGCAAATGACCTCCAAAGAAGAAAATTCAATTTTTTTTGGAAACTAGATAGGTAGAGATTTCCAAGAAGCTATCTTGGGCCTGATTTGGTGAAGCAGAGGCCCTCAAAAAACAGCCTTGAAGTGGTGTTGTGCATCAAGTTCAAGGCGGTGCACATCAGGAAAATGTTTGCTAATTTTGCCTAAAACTTAGAATTTTGCCCAGTTTGACTACCAATTGACTTTTTCTCTTCTCCTTGGTAAATTTGTGATGGAAAATGATGTAATATGATGTAAATTTGATGAAAAATGACTTGAGGGGGTAGATACATCAGTTAGAGGTGGTTTGAGGTTGAATGAATCAGTTTCCATGGTCTTAGAGGCAAGTTGTTCCACTGCCTATATCCATGTTCTTAGTTTAGATATGGTTGAAACCACCTCCGTTCTTATGGATTCGACCCCTTATGGCTAGCATAGGTGGATTAATGGCTATATTATGTACTTTCTTAGTCATTTGTAAACGTTGGACTCTTGTGGATGCTTTGACCTTCATTGTAAATCACTTCTGCAGTTTGGCAAGGAAATGAACCAGGGTTTTGCAACATTTTGTGGGATTCTTGTGGTAATGTGTCTTGGCATTGTTTCTTCCTTTGTTATTTAGTTTCTCTTATGCGTTAATGTGCCAACATCTATTTCTTTCTTCATAACTAAATGAATCAAGATAAATAGGTGGAATCCATTGATATTCAATGCTCTGCCTTAAGGATAGATTTAGTTTTTAATGTTTTCTGTTGTTGAAGATGACTCATGAAACTTTGCATGCCCTCTCCAACTCCTCACTGATCTTAGACTTACCATCACACTCAACTCAAAGTTCCAAAACACCTACCTACCTCGCCCCACAAAACATCCTGCAAATCTAAGTTGATTTCCCGGACCCAAAGCTGCCTTCTTCATTTGATCCAGCAACCAACGATCAAAATCAAACAAAATCATCTGACCTAATCTACCTAGCCTAAAATCAGCATTCATTTTCAATCATCTAAAGCCCTAGTTTCCATATTCTAATTGAGATTGACAAGGAAAGAGCCCTCTCCCAACCTGGTAGGGCTAGCTACTAGGCTAAGCGTGGTTTGATGTTACCCTAGACCTGCCTTCCTTCAGTCTGAGGTAGATTTAGGCACTAACAGGGTCCTCCAGGTTAGTAGCAAACTTTGCATTATTGCCTACATTTCTGGCTTCGAAAAGGCAATAGGTTCCATGCATTACCCTTCTACATCATATGGTCTATTTGGAGAAGTAGAAACTCTTATATTTTTGAACAAAAAACGTTAGTGATTCAGGAGGTTATCATTAAGGTTGTTTATTATTTTTCATAGATCGTTCCCATTACAAGACATATAAAGAAGTGAAATATAACTATAAATGAAATGAAGGGAAATTATCCAATTGTTTTATTCAATAGGGCAAGCCAACGAAGGATTTTTGCCAATGCACTGACTTATAAGTGTTTATTTCTTGGATTCCCCACCCATTGGCATGACGCAAGTGGTTAAGTTCATTTATTTCACCGAGCTGTGGAGAAGTTAACCGCATGATTTTAGGGCAAGCCGTCAGTGCGTTGGCATTACGCAAGCGGTTAACTTCATTTATTTCACCGAGCTGTGGAGAAGTTAACCGCTTGCGTAATGCCAATGCACTGACTTATAAGTGTTTATTTCTTGGATTCCCCACCCATTGTGAGCTCCAAAGTAGAGCTCATGTAGTTCAATCGATCGTGCCCTTACTCTAATGAGGATCACAAAATTGGTTAGTCTTTACACTAAACTGTATTCGCACCATGGGAAGATACAATGATATATCTACAAAGATCTCAAAGGCTTAATTTGTCCTTGTTTGATTCCTTGTTCATGGTAGGAAAAGCCCTCGGTTAAGAATTAGTTGCACATTCTTTACATTCTTTGATCGACAATTACTCGATTTGCCCTAGATAAATGCAAACTATGTAAGCTCTACCGATTATAACTATATTTAGGACTGAAGCACCATTAGAATGATGAAAATGAGATTTTTAACAATAATTTGAAAGTAAGAAAATATAATGAATACATATTTATTGATGATAGGAATAGATTTCATTATCTTAGCTTATAAAATTTGGAAATTGGTAAACATTTTTTCAGCAATTAAGTGGGTTCGTTCATGTTTATAGTAGACATAGTATTACATTTATGAACTATTTATTTATTTATTTTATTTTATTTTATTTCGATGTAGTTTACAGATTTTGGAGATTGGTGACGTCTATGTCCACGGAAACAGTCCTGGGTAGATCCGCACTAAGAGATTAGTACCACAGGCTCATTTCGGAGTCCCAAAGGTGTCGAGGAGAATTGACCCCGTGGCCTTAGTTGGCTTATTTCAAAGTCCTAAGGGTGTCGAGGAGAATTGACCTCATGGCCTCTCATAGTGAGGTGCTTATGCCACAGATACTCGAGCAATTAAGCTAACTTTCATGTTTACATTTATGAACTAGTTATACCTAATGTTATAATAATAAAAACAAATCTCACAATTATATAATTTGTATACCTTCCTTTTATGGTTTTAAAATAATTTTGAAATATTTAAATATTACATTTAAATATTAAATGAAATGTTTCATACTTACAAAAATATTTTTCTACTCTTTTGAGAAATGTATTCCAATTTTGATTGCACAAACACAATGAAATGACTAATTTTAAGTGGTTTAAAATAGGATTAAAAAATCAATTAAAAAAATAAAAATAAAAATTTATATTATAACTCCAAGTAGCACTTTAATTTTACTACGTACATATATATTAAATACCTTGTACCATTATTATTATTAAATAGCATGTACGCTATATATTATTTTAATGTTATTTTATGGCTACGAAGGTAATTGTTGATTTATCTCAAGCGGGACACATTTTCGAATATAAAGGAACATGATCTGAATAAAATGTCAAATCCTTTTGCATAAAAGTTAGGCACTGAATGGTTCTCCATGACATAGCTACCAAATTCGCTCGAATATAACCAAAAAGTTTGAAAATTCATGACTTCAATTCGAATAGCGAATTATTCCATAAAATTTGATTCGATTCCCCATGGATTTGTTCATTCGAACACCTCCTCCAAAAAAAACCAATAATTCTTAACATACTAGTGTTTTCTATGGATTTATGAGGCGACACACCATGGTAAACACTATGGATTTATGAGGCGACACACCATGGTCATTAGTTCATTCAGGCACCGTCCTCGAGAGAAAGAAAATACTTCTTAACATATGAGTGTTTTCTATAGATTTATGAGGCAACCAACCGTGGTCATTTGTGCTCACCTGGACTTTCTCGTCGAAGACTGAAACTATTAGATATGCTTGGGCTTGGCTTAGTCTTATTTTCAATCAAGCTTGGGTTGTGTGAAGGGATAGCTCTGTTCAGAATTCACTCGAATGATGCACTCAAAAAGTAAAGGAAATAAAAATAATTGTGAAAATGGAAAATTTCTATATTTCAATTTTACTCTTGTTTGATGGGCAAGAAAGCAGAAAAGGAGAAAGTGGACTGAGATTTTTTTTTAAATATGTTTCTATTTTGGTAGATTGTAGATAAATAAGTTTAGAATATTTATTTATCTACAATGAGTGAATTTACTTTTACTTGGTGCGGTGAAAGGCTAAGAAAGTATGAAAAAGAAAGTTTAGAATATTTATTTTTTAAATTTTATTTTGATATATTGCAGATAGATAACTTTAGAATGTGCATGTATTAATCTATTAGATAACTTTAGAATATGCATGTATTAATATATTAGGTAAGAAGTTTAGACAAATAAGTTTTGAAGCTAAATAATTACGTTAAATTTAAGTTTAGAATATTTTTTAAAAAAGGAAAAAATATAGATACTTTTTTTAATTATATTTCTGGAATTATTCAAAATTTAAAATGAATTAGAAAAAAATAATAAAATACATTATTCTTAAAAAAAAAAAAAATATATATTATCAAATTTTTAAATATATATTATTGTTTTTTTTCTAAATAATTTTTTTTTTTATCTGATTTTTTTATCGAATCTTATCAAATATTGAAATCCAAGTTAAAACTCAGTAATTATGCTCCATATTTTTTATTTTTATTTTTCTCTCGAAAAGTCAGAGTTTTAATTATTGGGGGAAGAATATTCAAAAGGGTTAGCCCACACTCGGTGCTCACAGCATGCGCTAAATTGTTCATTAGACATAAATTTTACGCGTATTTGTCGCATCTAATCCTAGTCACCCATTATCTCAACTAACACATCAAAATTCAGATATCTAAAGCCTCCTCACACATTTCTATTGGGTCCGTTGGGCGTCAAAATGATCAAAAGTGATTTCATCGTTTTGGAACTAAGAGGAGATTGGAGAAATGTGGGAAGTTTTGGTCCGGAATAAATCAACAATTTTGGTCATTTTAGAGAAAAATGAATAAATGAAATTCACGGAGAGTGAAAATTTAAAGCAAGTATATATATAAAATTTAGTGTTAATGTTTTATAATTTGAATGAAAATTATAATATATTACTTAGTTTTAATTTTTAAGAATTATAGTATATTAGTATAATTACATTGTCGATATTAATGTGGTTGATATAGTGAAGGTTTCATAAATATAACAAGAAAATATTGCAATAGGAAAAATGTTTTACTAATGTATATGTTTATTTCGTTAATCATATATAAAAAGTTTATGGGTCAACTTTAAATTTATTGGTTCTTGAGATAAAACTTGAAATACCCATTTTTCCAAGAAAAATTTAATCATATTTATTTTCAAAGTTTTTGATATAATGGTTAGTTAAATTATAATTTTATATTGTTTAAATGACACTTTTAATATCAATTTTGTTAAATACTTTATTCATTTTGAAATGTCATAAGTTAATTAAGCCAAATGTAATTTTTTTTATATTTTTACAATACATTGGTATTTAGTTATATAAGTCATCGGTCAAATTTTCACTAGGCGAATTTTGATAAAAATCAAATAAAAATTAATTGAAATTTCTTTAAATTATTATGCATTCAAAAACACATTATGAAAAATATATATATCATAATTTTGTTAAAAATATATCACCTAAAATTAATAAGGTAATTATGTCTTTATTACATAAAAAATTACAACGTCAATATTCTCTTCATTTATTAGTTTTTTTATTGTGTTTGATAACAATCTCTACCTGAGTGTTCATTTCACTTGTGTAGAACATATACTTTTTGTTCATATTTAGTATATTCATATATATTTGTGATGCTTATATTAACCCTATTCATATGCATTTGAACAAATGTAATATTGTGTAAAAATAGAATTTGATAAGAGGTTATATATGTATATGTTAGCACTTTTAGTTAGAAGATTTCCAATGCGAAATAACAATTTTATTTTTACTACTTATGGTAGAAACATTTTTTGGTTTGGAAGTATGGCTCTAGAATTTTGATTTCAATGTTTCATATCATTATTTTTTTCTACCATTTTTGGTAGAAACATTTTTTGTTTGGATGTATGGTTGTAGAATTTGGGTTTTAACATTCAAGTACAAAGTCTTAGGTTATTAGGGGTATTTTATGGCTACTAAAAACACTTTATTCATTCATTCATGTATGTTTTATTTTTTTCTTACTCTAATTTAAGGATACTTAAAATAAGCGAGAATATCTACATAGTATCCTTTGTTCAAATACAATAGTTAGTTCATACATTTCAAAATTCAATAATTGAACTAAACAACAAAAAACGCTAGCTATACACCCTTTTTTACTACGAGTTTCTATTTCTCTAGAAAGTCAAACTATAAAAAAATTATGTCTAGCTTAAAAGTTTTCAACATTAAATTAACTTCTTACACGAAGTTAATTTCAGAATGTCCTTCGAGCTTTGTAGAATTACAATAAATGAAATCAATTCTTTGACTTACACTGAACACGGTGTACAATAATGAAATCAATTCTTTACCTTACACTGAACACGGTATAAGGTATGACATAGGAAACACTAAAACCATAAACTAATGGAAAATTTAGGTTAATGAATTACAATAAAATATATAAAGGTTCGACCTAAGTTTTGTAAATAAAATTATTTTCTTTCTTAATTTATTATTTTTCATTTCCTTCACGAGAATGGATTTCATCCGTGTACAACGTGTAAAAATAAATTTAGAGATATATATAATTTATTGAAACATTTTATTTATAATTTATATTTAGTTTTTTATTATCATTAATATATTTTTTTAAACATAATTATTAAAGGAAATTATATATTACTCTTAAATTAAATGTATAAAGGTTATTTTGGATTATTATATTTTATTTCTACATTAAAAAAAATAATTTATTTGTGAAAAAATAATTTACATGTTTTATATTAGGCATGCCAATTGATTATTAAAAGGAATCAACAAGTTTATATCTTCATATAGACATCCTAAGGGCATGTATAGCTCAATGATTCAATACATAATGTATGTTACTATCTCTTAATAAAGTAAAATATAAAATCTATCATATAACAACACTCCCAATTATAGAGTAATTCATTTAAAGCAAAATATAGGGATCAAGCCCTATGAAGTAGAAATACAACCAAGAGTTGGAGACATAAAACATTCTACTAACCAAGCTCAACTCCACTATTTAAATGTGCATATTATGGAGGGAGGATTCTGGTATCCCAAAATTACACCTCTACCTCCTCAATGATATACCAATTTCCAACATTCAGGTGAATACCTTCTTTTCATAACAAGTCAACAAACAATGTTCCATTATCTGTATATGTGATAGAAAGGGACTCCTTCTAATTTATCACCTCATTTCTTTGTCTCTTCCCTTCCAACAAGAGTAAATGTGTGAAAATTGCACAATTATGTTCACCTCTAAGCCCTTTTACAACAAGCCTCAAATCCATGAATGCCTCAAGACAAGTGACTTCCTCTTCCCATGACAATAATAAAAGTACCCTAGGTGTATCTATTTCCACTGTCATTATTGCCAGGGTCTAGCACTACTCTATATTTAAAATTATGGGCTTCAATTAGGAGCTAAATACCTCATTTCCCACAAAGATGTGGTTTTCCCTCAAAAGCATCATCAAAACAAGCCCAAGGTTCTTCCTAGTGTATCTTGTTCGATGCTAATTATCATCATAACACAAGTACTTTTCCTTGAGGATAGATTTCTAGAATTATTATACCCCCATTCACGCATTGGAGCATTAATAAACATGCCTTCAATGAGTCTAAGAATCCTAGCTAGAGAAATTGCCTCGTGGATGATTAGAGGAAGTGTTATATGTCTCTTAAGATAAAATTTGTATGCCAATTTCATAAATAGTTCTCCAAAAAAATGCCAACCCATACATTCCTCCAAACCATTAATCTGTCAAGTTCCTTTTAGACCTATGTTTTGTAGATGCAATCTTCTACTAGATAAAAAATTGATTCCTCACTACATTTACATAAGCTACATCTCCTTGATATTCCTCTTCTATAGATTATCCCATGCCAAGGGTTTCTTACATCGAGGGAACGACATTAATATTTTAGATATTGAGGTACACTGAAAATTCTATATGGCCTTCCACCACCACAACAGATCTTCTTGAGCCTCTTTAGGGATCAACACGTTGTAACTCACTTTAGGAAAATAAGCCCCATAAGGTGAGTAAACCCACATCAAGAAGTCATATTTCTCCAATAGGTACACCTAACTAGTTTTCTAGTATATCCTTTCTTACTATCCTCTCTAAAACCCAAGCTTTCTATAGAAATCTATCCTTGTCTATGAATGGATGTAGTTACAGGATCCAAAATGTGGGTGAAATTGATATATCCCCTAAGTTTAGTTTGTTATACCATAGGCTGTGGAAGCGTGTGTTCCCGAACTCCCCATTGACGGATCCTGCACCAATTACACATCAAGTCTTGCAATGTACCCAACACACCAATGTCAAAAGACACAATAACAAACTATTCTCTCGACAAATAAATTTTCAATTTATTTTAACCTATCTCATAAACACTATTTTACCTTAATTATTTCTTCCCAGTAGGGTTCCAATTTCAACCAAAATCTTCTATTTGTTCTGATACCATATCCCAGATACCATACTATGACTAATTCCTCCATTAACATATACTTGGATAAATATCTATGCCTTGCCATGAATTGCTAATGCATACTACCTCACATGAATAATATAACATGAGCAAAGTAATAGTAAAATATGCATAATTTCATAATATACATATACAATATATATACATGAGATTACCCCAAAATCGAACACATAAAAACATAATTGAAGCAATTATCTTGCATAAATAACTAACTATATGAATACCTCAGACATTCAACCCAACCCTAGACATCATTACTCCATATTTCTAAATAGTGGGTTACTCGCAAGCTAGAAATATGAATCCGTTAGGGGAAAAAGCTCACCTAGAACTAATTATGGTCATATAGTTGTCACCAAAAAAGGTTTAGGATAAAGTACCCAACTGTTATATTAATCTAATCCATAATATCTTATCACACATCATCCTACTAAACCAAGTTAGTGCACTCCTTTCTATACCTTTTTAGTCATAAAGTTGTTCTAGAACCCTACCAAGGCTCTATAATAGATCGACAAGGAAGTCATAGGGCCCTATGGCTCAGGAAACTATAGCTACCATCAAGTGTCTCCAATTATCCTCTCAGCCTGACATCAAGGAACCTATTCCAACAGTTTCCCCCATAGATCTCTAGCCTCCCCTCAGGCATCCCATGATGAAGCTTACATACTTAGATCCACTTAGGATCCATAAGGTACACTAATAAGAAAAGGATCTCCTCCTCACAAAATAAGTATGGTAGTTAAAATGATGAGAATTATGGAATATAATAGAGAATTTCATTGAATCCTCACATGTTTTATGTAGGGTATCCTCATGATGTGTTGATAAAGGAAGTATTCTCCATAATACTTCTGAATCACTCCCCCTCCTCAATGGGTACTTAGGATAAAATATGTTCATAAGTAATTTAGTCTTCTTATGATACTTTAGGATTATCCATGCTTGTTTAAGCCTCCCTCAATTTAAATTTAGCCATATTTCCCATTCATGGAGTCCTAACCACCCATATCTCCTATCTAACTTAGTCAGTAGTAGTGGTGTATTTTATTAACATGAGTTTGATTATGCATTACATTGCTATGCTTCTTGACCATTTAACACATAGGCTCTCTAACCTAAAACCACATAGGCATGTAGGACCTAAATTTCTTATGTGCATGTGTGTACAACCCTAATGCATCATATCTTACCATCCTAACAAGAATATGTACAATGCATACAATATTCAACATGAGGGTGTTAAAAGTGTGTTCCATACCTTCTAGAAAAAACCACCTCCATCAAATAAAAGTGATGGAAACAACCTTCCAAATCATATGCACATTTGAAGGATTTTTTTGGGGCTTATGTATCCTTCATAACATGGACTTAGGTGTAATATGTGTATGTTGCATACATGTTAGCCATAAACATGTACATGTTATTAGCCTCCAAATATTCTTTGTGGTGAGTGATCTAGAAGAAGTATTATTTTTCGATACCCCATCCTCCAAGTTTCTTTTCAAGGGCTAACTTCTTCCACTTGATCTAAGCTAGTCCCTTCCTCTCCATGTCCCAAACCAAAGAAAAATCAAACTCAAGGTATGTATCCTCTCGAGAAACTTTCTTAGAATCCACAAAAGTGGCATACAATATACTGAAATAGCCCCCAATGCTAATTTAATCAGTACCAATATTTTCTCCTTTTGATAACCACTGAAAAATCCAATTTCAAGTTCTCCTTTCAATTTTTAGAACCAACTAGTCCTAATCCTTCTTCACATATGTGTTTAGGTTTAACCAAAAGTTTATCTATTTGAATCCTACATCTACTCTATTCACTTTATAAGGAAATACATTTGTAATAATGGCCATATATTCTTCTGCAAGTCCCTCACCCAAGATGCTTGAATTCGCCATATTCAATATCATACCAATGCCCTTATAAAAAAGATGAATAATATCATAGAGTTTTGGAAAATTTATCTTATACCTATCATAAAAAATAAGGACATTCTCTATAAAAGGTAACATCAAACCACGCTTAACCTGGTGGCTAGACCTACCAAGTCGGGAGAGGGCTCTCTCCTTATCAATCTCAATTAGGATATTGTCAATTAGGGCTTGAGATGACTGGATTTAATGTAGATTTTAGGCTAGGTATAGTAGCTTAGAGACTTTGATTGGATTTGTTTTGGGTTAAAACAACAAGAGAAAGGATGATTTGGACTATGGAATCAATGCCAATTTCTACCGGAAATCCTAGGGAAAATTAAGTGCCATGTTAAGCTAAGTGAATATTGTAAATGTGAGAAGTATAGGGGAGGAAGCGCACTGCCCTACAATCATCAAGCAAAGGATGAATCTGTAACAACAACTTTAGATGAAATAGAATCACGAGGTTGCTCAATAGAGCATCTAGCTAAGGATGAATTCTGCTAAGACAAACATTACAACTAACAACAAAATCATCATGAAAGCAGCATCATTACAAATGAATTCCTAACATATCACTTAGATAATGTTGTAACAAGGCAGAAAAAACAAAATATGTAAATTAATTACAAGAAAACATACCAAACATCAGCACGATGATGAATCCCAGATCCAAAGGGCAAAAGACTACTTTATTAAAATGATATTCAGGAAAAAAAATTACACAAAGCCAAGACAACCTCTCTACTGCAAAAATCAAACCTCTACACTATGAAATTCATAAAATATATATATTTTCTCATCCTTGTGCTAAGGGAATTGAGCTCAACTATCTTCTTCAAAATAGAATCAGCTACATTAAACTTGGACCAAATTTCTGAAAATAGGTGTTGAAGATGAACTCGTATCTCCTAAACCATAGCACCTGTTAGAAACTGGAAGAGGTTTTTGTAGATACGGTCATCCTGGATAAAATCCTCTCTCAAATTTTGGAAATTCGTTTCAAGTGGCTCATAATATGTGGCACTCAATCATCTCTAAAATAGAAAATCATTAAAAATTTAAATATGTGAAAATGAGCTGCAAAGATCTAGTCACATATCCAAATTCACGACACCTCCTTAGGATTTTCAAAATTACTTTCCATCTGTTGTAAAATGGCACCGCGCTAAAATAACTAAAACAATAAAATAAATAAAATATTGCTTTGTTTTAATGTAGGCTCCAAGTATTAATGCATATCTCCAACATAGTAGCACCTGTGCATAAACAAAATGGGGTTTTTTTTTTTGGTATGTGATGGACAAAAACCTCTTCCAATTTTGAAAAATTCCTTAACGTTATTTTAGGAATTGATCTTGTAGTAAACTTGTCGCTCTATGCAGCGACTGACCTCAAAACATACATAACCAATATTCACTCATTCATTTTGATCATATCTTCTGATCCAGAAACCATTTATGGGATTCTGATATACCGTTGGAAATATTTTTCTAAGCTTCTTCTGATGGAGATACTTAGGATATGATTTGCACTAAAGATCATGTGAAAAACATCTCTGAAAACTAGACATAGTAAGAGCCCATTTTGATCCCTGGTGAAAGGGTGCGAAGACTGGAACTAACATCAGCCTTATTGGGGATGGAAGTTTGTTGAAGGTGTCAAGAACACCATAGAACGAGTGCCTCATCCTTTGGGAAGTATATACCCATACTAACTCTGGCTCTATAAAAGGCAACCTAGTTTTTCTTTCAACTTAATAATATATTCCATATATGCTACTATGGGATCATAGAAACTAAATTCTATCTACTACCCCAACTCATTAACATATGCTCTTGGCTGGAGATTGTCACATCCTCGCTATAAATCATAACATCCTTCAATCCAACCATCCGAGGGCAGCCTTATATTTTCTTCTTTGGGAGGAGGGAGAGTTTCTGAGAACTGTTTAGGGTCTTATAATTCATGTGATTTAATTTGAACATCTAATAATTGAATTTTATTTTCCAATCTTTCAACCACTAGGCCAAGAAAATGATATTTATTCTCAGGTGTGAGTCAGCTAGATTTCAAGCTAAGAAACAATGATGTTAAAAAGCTCTAATCAATCTAAAATTTTGCTATCTCGTCCCATAAAATCAATAACATTTCACTAGATAATGGATTTCCCACATACCCTGTCATCGGTGATTGCCATCAATGTTTTGAAAACTGGATTCTTTGGCACTGAAGTCGAAGCTCAGGATCTTGAACATTGGAGTCATCGGGTAGATGATTTTAGCCTTCATATGTGTTTGACTGTTGTCTATCATCAACAATCAAATCTGCAACTTGAATGATATTTCTCAGAGAAGATATGTCACCTCTTCCCCAGTATGGTCACCACTATGTTACTACCTAGATTGACCTCAAGCTGAAGGAAGGCAGGTCTCGGGTAGGTCTCGGGTAACATCAAACCACGCTTAACCTGGTAGCTAGCCCTACCAGGTCGACAGAGGGCTCTCTCCTTGTCAATCTCAATTAGGATATTGGTAACTAGGGATTGAGATGACTGAATTTAATGTAGATTTTAGGCTAGGTATAGTAGCTCAGAGGATTTGATTAGATTTGTTTTGGGTTGAAACAGCAAGAGAAAGGATGATTTGAACTATGGAATCGAAGTCAGTTTCTGCTCGCAAACCTGGGGCAAATTAAGTGCCATGTTAAACCAAGTGAAGATTGTAAATGTGAGAAGTATAGGGGAGAAAGCCCGCTACCTTGTAGGTATCAGACAAAGGATGAATATGAAACAACAACATTAGATGAAAGCGAATCACGAGGTTTCTCAACAAAGCATCTAGCCAAGGATGAATTCTACTAAGACAACCATTACAAGTAACAACAAAATCATTACGAAAGGAGCATCATTACGGATGAATTCCTAACATATTACTTAGATAATGCTGTAACAAGGCAAAAAAAAATAAAATATGTAAATTAATTACATGAAAAACATACTAAACATCAACACTGTGATGAATCCCAGATCCAAAGGGCAAAGGACTGCTTTATTAAAATGATATTCAGGAAAAAAATTACAGAAAGCCAAGACAACCTCTCTGTTGCAAAAATCGAACATTCACACTATAAGATTTATAAAATATATACATTTTTTCATCCTTGTACTAAGGGAATTGAGCTCAACCATCTTCTTCAAAATAGAATTAGTTACATTAAACTTGGACCGAATTTCTCAAAATAGGTGTTGAAGATGAACTCGTTTATCCTAAACCATAGCACCTGTTACAAAATCGAAAGCGTTTTTTGTAGATTAGGTCATCTTGGAGAAAAACCTCTCTCAAATTTTGGAAATTCATTTCTAGTGCCTCGCAATTTGTGCCACTAAAACATCTCTAAAACAGAAAATCATTAAAAATTTAAATCTGTGAAAATGACCTATAAAGATCTAGTCACATATCCAAATTGATGACACCTGCGAATAAACTAAAAGAGGTTTTTGTTATATGGGTCGTGGTTAACAAAATCCTCCTTGGGTTTTTTCAAAATTGCTTTCCATATTCTGTAAAATGGCACCGCACTAAAATCACTAAAACAACAAAATAAATAAAAAAATTGCTTTGCTCTAATGTAGGCTCCAAATATCATTGCATATCTCCCACATAGTAGCACTTTTGCATAAATTGAAGTATTTTTTTGTTATCTGGTATGTGTTGGAAAAAAACCTCTTTGACTTTTGAGAAATTCCTTACCATTATTTTAGAAATTGATCTTGTAGGAAACTTGTCATTGTGTGCAGCAATTGACCTCAAAACATGCATAACCAAGAATCATTCATTCATTTCAATCATATCTTCTGATCCGGAAACCAGTTATGGGAGTGTGATATATAATTGGAAATATTTTTCCGAGCTTCTTTTGACGGAAATACTTAGGATATGATTTACATTGAAGATCATGTGCAAAACATCTCTGAAATCCAAACATAGTAAGAGCCCATTTTCATCCCTGGTGACAAATTGAAGCTTCCTACATCTTCCTGAGTGCACCCAGTTTTCCATGTTTCATGCTCAAAAAATGTTATAGGTGACAAGCTCCCAGTTCAAACAGCATTGCTAGAACTTGATGAGGAGGGAAAAATAACATTGTAACATGAAGAAGTAATTGAAACAAGAACTTGATAGCTACAAAATCAATCAATTTCAGAGTATATGATCAAGTGGAAGAAGTTACTTGCAAAAGATTCCACATGGGAGGATGAGAATTTTATGCAAAAGCATCCATAACTACTCAAGTGTTGAGGACATCACCTTGTTTGAAGGAGAGGGGCATGTTAGGCCCCTATAATACTAGTCTATTTCCTCATTGTTATTAGTGTAGCCCCTTATTGTTATTGTTGTTCCCCATAGAAGCCAATTATTGTTATTGTTGCACCCTTACATTATTATTGTTATGTTAGCTTTGATTATATTGTGACCGCTTAGACTCCTATATATAGTAAGGAGGTTTTTTCATTTGAGTCATACAATAAATTTTCATTTGTGTAAAGTAAAGGAGGATGCCCCCTCGAAGAGGCTCATTTTGAAGTCATTGATCTATCTTTTCTTCTATTTTGTTAGTTGGATGCATAACAAAACGTAGAACCCTTTCCTCCACTCCCTCCATTCTTACAAAATCGATGTTGGCATTATAGTTTCTAGACATTTTTTGGGATCCCCCCTTTGTCTTCGCATCATGAACCTTTGCACCCCTTATGTTAGTAGACATTATTTATGGGAAAATATTTGTGACTCCAACATCCTGGGACTATAGTCCCTTATCCTATCTGGGGACCTCAACCTCACAATGGGTAGCAGAGAAATATAGGGAAACAAAGTGATTGTGGATCCATTATCCAATTTCCTCCAAGATTGTTTCAATTCATTTGCTCCGTGTGACAATGTTCTAGGCACCATTCCCCCCTCCTATAGGAATAAATGCACTGCTTCATAGGGAGTCACAAAGAGGTTGGACCATTTTTTGCTAAGTAATTCATTGATTGGAACACTGTTGAGTAGGGAAAATTTTAAGAACCCCCCCTAAATTTATAAGTATAATAAATGGGCGAATCTCCATGGTATATGGGAAAAATGGAAGGCGATTTTATCAACAATATAATATGTATATATAATTTTTTGGCGAATCTCTCACTAGGCATGGCGAATATTTTACACAATTATAAAATGTTGTAAGATCTTGGTATTACCATGGGTTATCATAACCCTGGAGCTTAAAAATTA
>APFE030539058.1:18666-46459 GCA_000404065.3 Pinus taeda | reverse complement strand
AAAAATGTTTTATTTATTTACCATACTTCTCATTTATTTATATTTTTATTAATCTACGATACCTCTTTTATAAATATGGTATTTGGGCCATAGGATTCACTTAAATAAAAACCTATTCTTGAAAATGGGCGAATGGATTCACTTAAATAAAACCTATTCTTGAAAATGGGCGAATGGAAGGTTGTAACTCCTAATTTCAAGGGCTAAATTTACCTTTTTTACCCTCTCCCTTAAAATAAGGTGGGCTATTTGAGGTGATTTGTTAAAATGTACTATGATACAAAATATTCGCCCACTAAAAATTTAAAACCCCTTAATTTCGCCAAAGGGCGAACATTCACCCCTAAAATTTTCTATGTTGTTGAGGGTCTCATGTTTAGATCATTTTTTCACATAATTCTGACCACTAGCCGATCCTCCTCTCTTGGGAAGGCATGGATTCCAAACACATTTTTCCTTTCAATTTCAACTCTTTGTGGCTTCAAAATGAGGATTTCAATGCATTGGTGACTGAAGTTGGATGTCACCTCCATCTCCCTCTTTTTACTGATCAAATGGGTACTTTTTCTGATAAACTCCGAGCACTCAAGAAGGATGCCGCATTTGGATTAGGGAGAAAAAAAAATTGGATAACAAGGCCCTTGTTGATATTGAAACCACCCTTGGATATTTCAATAACCCGTTGAACACTTATAGTTTGTGATCACTATAAAAGCATTATCATGTATTTGGAGGGTAAAAAGAACTGCATTCCGCTATTCATGGAATCTGAATGGCACCTCAAGAGCCATGCTTTATGGGTTGCGGCAGGTGACAAAAAAACTAAATATTTTCACTCATGTGCTAATCATAGAAGGCAAAAGAACTTGATCAAAGGCATTAAGGGTATTGATGGCGTTTACTACCATGATAAAAAAGGAAGCGAGCAAGAGGATTTTCACCATTTCAGCAAATTTTATGAAGCTCAAGAACAACGTTTTCCCTCACATGTTAAGTCCATAGCATACTTTTCCCTCATGTTTGTTCAGGAGAAAAAATTGTTTTTGGCCAAGCTGATTCTAACTGACGAAGTAATTGAAGTGTTAAATACCTGTGCAAAAGAGAAAAGTCGTAGCCTTGATGGGTGGGGGGTCGAACTCTTCATTCACTTTTACGATCTTATGCTCTCTAACATTGTTGCACTGCTGTGCTTGGAAAGGAATTCAAAATCAAAGGATATATTTCTGGGGCAATGAACGTCGCATTCATTTCACTAATTCCAAAGAAGAAGGACCATGTTCCCTTCTCGTATTAGAGGCCAATATCCCTGTGTAACACAATATACAAAATTATCTCCAAATTGATAGTAGCCAAGATAAAAAGGACCTTATCCTCTCACATCACTCTGAAACAGATGGGGTTCTTGGATGATAGGAAAATATATGATATCATTTCCACTACGCATGAATGTATTCACACAATGGAATCTAGTAAGAGGAAAGCTAGTTTTATTAAGGGCAACCTTGACAAAGCCTTTGATAGCATGGATTGGGAGCTTCTTTGAATGATTCTTCATAAGGTTGAAATGTCACCTCCCAACATTGGATGGATCGTGGCATGTTCAAAGTCTAATAATCTCTCCATGATCGTTAATGGATATCCAAAATATTTCTTTAGGGCCCATAGGGAACTTTAGCGAGGATGTGCGTTATTATCTTTTCTCTTGTTATTGGTCATGGACTATCTCAGCTGTAGGATTAGTACTGAAAGGGTTCTGGGGAAGTTCCATGGTTTAAAGATTAATAGAAACATTCATATTTCTCACCTCATGTTTGTAGATGACCTACTTTTTGGTGGTATGAACATCATCGAGGAATGGGTGGTATTAGATAACATCATTACCACTTTCAGTGAGAGCACAGGGGTACATATGAAAAAAACAAAATCTCTGGTGGTTTCTAGTGACACATAGGAGCCTAGATGCAGGAAAATTTGTCAGCTATTTTTTATTACTGTTGTAACTCTCGATGAGAGATTTACTCACCTTGGTTTCCAACTCAAACCCAGCAACTACAACCACAAGGACATGGGCTAGCTGATTAGTAGATTTAAAAGTAAGTTCATTGGATGGTCACACAGGTGGTTAACTATTTGAGGCAGGTTGACTCTCATCAAATTTGCTTTGTAGAACATGTTTGTGTTTTGGATGCAACTCTTTATGTTTCCCTTGGAGATTTGTTGTAAATTGGATGCCATTATGGACAATTTCATTTGGTCAGGGATGGATTTGAAGGGAGAGCTCCACATGGTCATATCGAAAGTCATTGTGAGGCCTATTGATGAGGGTGAGATGGGTCTATTGGACACCCACTCTTTTAACAAACAACTGATTATTAATAATTTATGGAGGGTAGTGATAGAAGAAAGCATTTGGGGTCATGCCATTAGGGAGAAATATATGCAGGGAAGGCCATTCACTCTATGGATCAGGGATGGGTTAAGGAGGACCAACATTTCTTCCTACATATGGTAGTGCATGAAAAAAAACAAAGAATTAATGTTGGGCTTCATGAGATGGGAGGTGGGGGACAAAAAAAATGAAGGATATCGGTCTGGATTCTCTGAAATTATTTCACAGTAACCATTCACTATTGGTTGACCTGATAAACACCTTACGCAACATGGGAATTCACCATATTGCTCAGATAAGTAAGCAGAATGAAAATGCTCCTCTACTACAATCATGCGTAAATAAAGACAAGCTCGGATTAATCAATTAGAATGATATTGAATGGGAGGTCTACCTCACACAACTCTATGACGCTAGAATCTCCATCCATGAAGGGGATTATAGACTGTTGTGGGAGGGTAACCTGAAGAATGCAAGCCAAGTGTCAAAGACATATACAACAAGCTTCCATTGGCAAAGAAATATTTTGATAATAAAAATTGGTTCCAAGACGCATGGAGATGGGTGATCCCATCCAAACTAATTTTATTTTGTTGGCTGGCATTACATAACAAGGTTCTTACTTGGGATATTCTAAGGTGTATGGGATTCCATGGCCCGGACATCTATCCCCTCTAGTAGAATAACAATGAAGAGATTTACCACCACTTGTTGTGTTGCCCCTTCGCTAAGGAAGTTTGGGTGGGTGGCCTGGAATGCCTACAGCTAGGTCCTCTAGGTCAGTAGCAAAATTTTCATTATTGCCTACATCTCTGGCTTCAAAAAGGCAATAAGTTCCATGCATTACCCTTCTACATCATATGGTCTATTTGGTGAAGTAGAAACTCTTATATTTTTGAATAAAAATTGTTGGTGATTCGGGAAGTTATCATTAAGGTTGTTTATTTTTTTCATAGATCGTTCCCCTTACGAGACATATAAAGATTAGAAATGTAACTATAAATGAAATGAAGGGAAAATATCCAATTGGTCTATTCGATGGGGCAAGCCAACGAAGGATTTTTGGCTATGGAGTAGTCATCACTATAGAATGTGGGAGACTATATGACTTCTGGTGGAAGGGATGATAAGGCACTAAAAACAGAGATTTTGATCATAACACTATGGAGCTCTCTTCAGTTTACAAAATGGTTAAGATAGGAACAAATTTACATTCATGGAGATGCCAAAAGCATCATAGACTGGGTCAGGGATCAATCCTCTTTCAACCCTCCTATCCTCTCCTATTGGATGAGGTGTGTTAGGATATTAACTAAAAGATTTTAGAACATAACCTACTCCCACATCTACAAAGAGCAGAATCAAGTGGAAAACCTCCTCTCAAAGAGGGGTATTCACTGTGATCCAGGAATTTTTTTTGCAGCTTACACACATGGCCAACTCTCTAACTCTGGGTCCTTCTCCTCTTTATAGTGCACATGCTCTATGGACAAAACATTCTGGGAATATTTCAACTATGTTACTAATAGAAATCATGTAATCGCTCGTAGATATTACGCGTACTAGCTACAACTTTTTGTAATTTTTGATTGTGTTCTGTTGCTACAAAACTAGTATTAGTGGAATTTTTTTAACTCCCTCAGAAAAATATGATTGTATAACAGAAGCACAAAGATGGGAAGACAGGGAGAAAAATGAAAGACTATAAAATGTAAAAAATCTCTGAGAATGTACCCTTTTTTTTTATAATATGAAAATAAAACTTTTTCTTTCTTAAAAAAAGTGTTAACTAGAGTTGAAGACAGGGTTTTACCCCTATCGACTAGCGATTTCATGCCCAATAACATGGTCCAACCAATGGATCAACCGTGTGAAGCTCTCTGGACAATAGTAGCGATATTAGACGGTGATTCTACTTACTCAAATTTGCTCGGTGAAACAAATGAAGTTAACCGCTTGCGTAATGCAAGTGCAATGACTTATAAGTATTTATCACTTGGATTCCCCACCCATTGTGAGCTCCAAAGTAGAGCTCGTGTAGTTCAATCAATCATGCCCTTACTCTAATGGGGATCACAAAATTGGCTACTCTTTACACCAAATTGGCTAATCAAAGTTAGGCACTGAATGGTTCTCCATGACATAGCTACCAAATTTGCTCAAATATAAGCAAAAATTTCGAAAATTCGTGTATTCAATTCGATTAGCGAATGGTTCCATAAAATTCGATTGGATTCCTCCATGAATTTGTTCATTTGGACACCTCCTCCAAAAAAACCAATAATTCTTAACATACTAGTGTTTTCTATGGATTTATGAGGCGACACACCATGGTCATTAGTTCATTTAGGCACGTCCTCGAGAGAAAGAAAATACTTCTTAACATATGAGTGTTTTCTATGGATTTATGAAACAACACACCATGGCCATTTGTGCTCGCTTGGAATTTCTCGTCGAATATTGAAACTATTAGATATGCTTGGGCTTGGCTTAGTGTTATCTCCAATCAAGCCTAGACACTATGAAGGGATAGCTTTGTTCAGAATTCACTAGAATGATGCACTCCAAAAGTAAAGGAAATAAAAAAACTGTAAAAATAGAAAATTTCTATATTTCAATTTTACTCTTGGTTGTTTGGCAAGAAAGCAGAAAAAAAGAAAATGGACTTAGTTTTTTTTTTTCAAATATGTTTCTATTTTGATATATTGTAGATGAATAAGTTTAGAATATTTATTTGTCTACTATGAAAGAATTTACTCTTACTTAGGGCGGTGAAAGGCTAAGAAAGTAGTAAAAAAAAGTGTCTTGGGATTTATTTTTTTTAATTTTATTTTGATATATTGCAGATAGATAAATTTAGAATATAGATAACTTAGAATATGCATGTATTAATCTACTATGTAAGAATTTTGGAAAAATAAATTTTGAAGTTTAATAATTAGGTTAAACTTAAGTTTCGAATATTTTTTATAAAAAAGAGAAAATATAGATATTTTTTCTCAATTACATTTCTGGAGCTATTTAAAATTTAAAATGAATTAGAAAAAATTAATAGAACGCATTATTCTTAAAAGGAAAAGTATATATTAGCAAACTCTTTAGATATATATTATTGTTTTTATTTTATCTGATTTTTTTAATCGAATCTTATCAAATATTCAAATCCAAAATAAACCTTCTGTGATGGAATGGATGGAAGGATGCGACTTTTATTTTTCTCTCGAAAAGTCACTTCTGTGATGGAATGGATGGAATGATGCGACTGGAGTTGTAGTGTCGCAGAGATATGGCATGGGACGCAATATGATTACAGGAGTTTTAACTATTGGATGGATCTACAGGGCACCAAATATTTGGCTAAGGGAGAAGAATATTCAAAAGGGTTAGCGCACAGTCGGGTTCACAGCATGCGCGAAAGTGTTCATTAGACATAAATTTTACGCGTATTTGTCGCGTCTAATCCTAGTCACCCATTATCTGCAACTAACACATCGTAATTGACCAATATTTAATTCAGATATCTTTAAAAAGAGCTATTGATAAAGCCTCCTCACACATTTCTATTGGGTCCGTTGGGCTTCAAAACGGTCAAAAGTGATTTCATCGTTTTGGAACTAAGAGGAGATTGGAGAAATGTGGGAAGTTTTAGTCCGGAATAAATCAACAATTTCGGTAATTTTAGAGAAAAATGAATAAAGAATAAAGAATTATAATATATTAGTATAATTACATTATAAATATTAATCATGTATAAAAAGGTTATGGGTCAATTTTAACTTTGAAATATAAAAAATTATAAATGAATGTTATAAATAATAATGAGTAATTTGTTATGGAGGAACTTATTAGAATTGGAATAATCTTAAATCTCTAGGAAATTAGTGGGTGAGGAGCCACTTGGCACAAATTTAATTTTTTAAATTTATTAAAAGTAATGGACCATTTTTTTAAATAAAATCTCCTTATATATAAATGAATGTTATAAATAATAATGAGAAGCTTCTCAGAGAGGACTCGATAGAATCAAAATATTCTGAAATCTTTTAGGGAAAATGGTGGTTGAGAGCCAAGTGGCACGGATATAATTTTTTAAATTGACTAAAAGTCAATGCAACCTAACAAATTGTTTAATACATACATCCATTGATAAACATTAAAATTGAGCATATTCCTTTGAGAATAAACCTAGACCCTTAATTAAAAAAATAAAAATAAAGAAATCAACATCCCTATCCACTATAAGTTGAAATAAAAAACCCTAGACAATTATTTATTCTTAATTATTCATTTGTTATGTATTGTATTTATTGTATATGGTATGATATGATTATGTCCAAACTGTGATAATATATTATTTACTCATGATTTTTGTTAATTTGAATAAGAACCATTTTTATTAATTTGAGTTAGAATCATAATATATTAGTTAATTTTAATATTTTTTTTGTTTGTTTAGGAAAAGTGGGAAAATTTTGGAGTGTGAAAGGATGGAAGTCATTAAAATTTTGAATTTCAAAACTATTCAGTTAGAAAATAGTTTGTTTATATATATAATTTAGTTTAATTTTTTTATTAATTTAAATGACAGTTATAATATATTATTAATGAAAATTATAATATAGTATTATATTTGTGCAACGTAGGATATATTATTTTTTTATTTTGGTTAAAAAATTTTGAGTAGAGTATTTTAAAAGATAAAAAACTAATTTTTAAATTTTTTTAAATATAAATTATTTTTTTCTAATTTTTTACCTAAATTTAGCTATCAAATACTTTTTGAATAAAAGACAGTACTAAGTAATGACAATACATATTATATTTGCCTATTCTAGTGATCAGACAAACAAATTAGTTAAGATAAATTCTTAATGAATATTACAAGAGTTAAAGTCTAAACTCTATTATAGAACATTTATGATGTGTTAATTCAAAAGACTACGAGGCTCATTCTACAGCCCAGTATGATGCGTAACTTATGATGTGTTTGTCTGTACTATACACAAGAGCTAAATAATGTCTATTCATAAAAAAAAATTACATATAAAAAATTGCATCTCTCGGTTCATATTAAATACGTATTTAAGATAAATCTATACTAATATTATATTTTTAACGTTTAACAATCTTAATATGAAACTCTTTCATGTTCTCTTGAGTCCAACTCAATGCAATAAACTTGTTCATTCTCACATTTTCTTTAATGGATTTTTTATTTATTTATCTATGAATCAAATTACAAATAAACATTTTCATTTCATCTTATTATTCCCTGTTGCTTCTAGTAACATATTCAAAAATATTGATGTTGACATTAATTTTAAATTTATTAAAAATTAAATGATTTTATCTAATATTTACTTTTGGAAAAAAATAATTTATTTTATTTTTTATTTTTTTTAAATATATTTTTTCTACCTTCTAATTGGTTGACTCTTATCTATAATAATAATATGTATTAATAACAAATTACAACTATCAATATACCGTAAGGAACAGTGATTCTTGCCACATACATAAATTCTACACTCACTAACATACATAGATTGTACACGTAGTCATTATTTTTATGTAATCTATTGCAACAATGGAGATTGATGGCCAATGTTGTTAGATGGAATCTGTAATGCTCTTAGTACTATGGTAGTATTTTAAATTAAATATAGTTAATTTAATTATCTGATTATGATTATGTGGTAAAACTGAGTAATTATTAATATATTACTGTTTAACTTAATTATATGGTTAATCATTATTTTTTTTAATTGCCTCTAATCTTTGTTGAAAGAAAAACAGTTGGGCAATAGTTGTGGCGCTTCCTCATTAGGGTTGAAGTGGGTTTGCTTTGTAGGGAACAGTTCCGCCATTAATATGGATTCACCATCTATTCTAAAGTTATGGTGGCTTATGCTTCTTACCCGAAGGGTGACCTGTGTAAGGGAACTTGGTCGGGTCACCTGCCTGGAAGTTGGACCAAGTACCTGCAACAAGAAAATTACCCAGATTAATGCTGAGAACGGGAAAAAGAAAAACCTGAAAGAAAAGTCATAACTGAGAAACATCAATACCAACGAGTAGTGTGTAGATTTACCATTAGCGTTATTGGTAGGTAGTGACTCTGGAATAGACTGAGGCAACTTGTTCAGAAGAATGAGCAGATGAACTCGAATCGCCAGAGACCTGTAGGAGCCGGGAACCTTCACCAAAATGAGCTCGAGAAAGTTCGGGTGCCTCCAAGAAAACCCTTTAGCAGTACTTCCTATCACTGAGTAAATGTGGATCATAGATCCAGATGGACTCCTCTCCGCCGTTGATAATGGCCTAGTAACCCAGGAGGAGAGCTTTGGCACTTTGTGGTACTAAGTGGGCGAGCTGTGCATGCCAGCTCGATTAGCTGGAGTTAAGGCCGCGTGATTGACATGGGAATAGCCGACTAGTTGCAAGCTCCAAATGCCAAGTGGACGACATAGTGAACTCGATATTCGAACCATTATAGCCTGAGTTGACAATCGGGAGAATGGCCAACATGAGAACCCAGTCCTCGATGTCAACATTAATGCACTTTTAAATGGACTTACAGATTATAAGGTGGTAATAAAAAAAATTTGTGGAATCGTAAAAGGCCTTGGGCTTCGAGGATTACATCGATTATGGATATTTACTGTTGTGCTATGTAAAATGTTTATTCTATGTATATTAAAGTTTCCATGTTAAAATTTATTATTTTTACTATATACAGTTACATTTACACTGGGAAGTGTTACAAGTGGTATCAAAGCGAGGTTACAACACTATGACCTCGAGATTAATCATAAGCAGTGAAATTGAAATATAAGTAACTTAATAAATAATTAAGGTATATCAGTCAGGGTTGTTACATATCTATTGAAGTGTACTAACCTGTTAAACTCAAGTGACAACAAATTATGAGAAGAATGAGCAGTGCTCCTCACGGAAATGAGCGCAGGCCAGACACCATCACCCACCCTTAAGGAAATCATGAAATTTGGGTGCAAATGGGAGAGGAGGCCCGCAACACCAATTTGACCATATTGGAGACAGTTCAGGAGCTGAAGAACGAGATGGCCTGTCTGCGTGAGGATAACACCAGATTAACCCTGGAACAGGAAAAGATCCTGAAAAGTTTGTCGGATAAACAAAACCAGCGTCAACCGAATCCTAGCCTAGAGAAAAGACATGTATCAGAGGAACAAGGTTATCCCACTGATCAGGAACAGACAGAAGGAAGGGAGGAGGTGCGAAGAGAGTGATCTGATAATGCCTCCAAACATCGAACCTAAAAAAGACGGCGGGTAGAGCTGCAGGGTGAGTTTTGAAAGATCAAGCCGCCACATTTTGATGGGGAGTCTGAGGAGGCAATGAAAGCTTCGTTAATTAATATGAATAAATATTTCTAAGTTTACGAATATGACCACAACCTTAAGGCACGGCTGGCTATTTTTCCGCTGCAAGGAAAAGCCACGCTATGGTGGGAGGAAGTCAAGATAGTGTGGGGAATGAGAGAGCAAGATATAACATGGGAAACTTTCCAAAGGTACTTTAAGGAAAAATATTTAACAGAGCATTTTTATGATGAAAATGTAAGGGAATTTCATGATTTGCAGCTTGGGCAGCAGACCATGGATGAATATATTTCTAAATTCACATCTCTGCTCCGCTGTGTACCATATATTCAGGAGGAAAAGGTAAAAGTGCAATGGTTTGTTAGCAGTCTACCCCAGATAATGAGGGAAAGAATCAAATTTGATAACCTGAAGACTATGGATGAAGCGATGCGGAAGGCTATAATTTGCTATCAACAGAATAAATAGAAGGGAGAGAATTTTAGGAAGCGTTGGATAGATAAAAAGGGCAGTAGAACATCTGTGGGTGCTAAGGGAGCCCGTTGCAGTTTCAGTAAAGGATTTTCCAAAGCATCAGGCAATAGCAACCAGCCCAAAAATCAGTTCAGAATAAAGCCAACAAATGAATCCAGACACAACGAGCAGTCAGGTAGAGCTAATAACAAGGGGGTTGTTAGACCACCAGTACAGTGTTGGGGTTGTGGCAGGCCACATTATATTAAGAATTTCCCTCATCGAAAGGGTAATGATCAGGTGTCTCAGATTTACGAAGCATCAATAGTAGCAGACGTGGCCCGGTCCATACCAAGAATAAACGCTGCCCTCGAGGACCGTCAAGCTAATTACCAACCGAAAATGATAGAGTTCGAAGGTAAGATTTTTTATCGAACTGTTTCTATTTTAGTTGAACCAGGTGCTACATTAAGTTATGTTAGTCCCAAGGTTGTGGAAAACTATAATTTGAAATCTATTAAGTTTAAAAGCCCATGGCTAGTTCAGCTTTCTACTGGGGCAAAAAGGCGGGTGCTGGCTAAGGTCAACAACTGTCCATTGAGGATAGTTGGTCAAACCGTGATAGCAGAATTGAACGTACTTCCTCTCGGATCATATGATGTACTGATCGGAATGGACTGGTTGGAGAAGCGGTGGTCCATAATAAATTGTAAAACAAAGGCAATTTCTTATCAGGACAAACTGGGAAACAAACAAGAAATTCAAGGTATTCTTAAGCCTGTGCAGATTCGGCCAATTACCGCTTCACAATTGGCTAAATGCATCAGGAAAAAGTGTCAAGTATATGCAATTCAAGTGGGTTGTGCCAGCCCAAAGGATAAAGATAATACTCTGAAAGGCATACCGGTGGTGCAGGAATTTGTAGATGTGTTTCTTGAAGAAATACCAGGACTGCCACCTAAGAGAAATTTAGACTTCACCATCGAACTAGTACCCGATGCAGCCCCGGTGTCCCGAGCACCATACTGGATGGGTGTTCCAGAATTGACAGAATTAAAAATTCAATTGCAAGAGTTGTTGGAAAAGAAGTACATTCACCCCAGCGTCTCACCCTGGGGAGCCCCTATATTGTTTGTCAAGAAAAAAGATGGAACTTTCGGTATGTGCATATATTATCGACAGCTGAATAAATTAATAGTCAAAAATAAATACCCGCTGCCACGCATCGATCAACTATTTGACGAAGTGAAAGGTGCAAAGATATTTTCAAAGATTGATTTAAGATCTGGATACCACCAGATCAGAGTTAAGGAGGACGGCGTAGCCAAAACTACTTTTCGAACTCGTTACGAACACTATGAGTTTGTGGTGCTACCTTTCGGGCTAACCAATGCACCTGCGACATTTATGTGTTTTGATGAATAGTGTATTTCATAAGTATTTGGATAAGTTTGTGTTAATTTTCGTTGATGATATACTAATATATTCTCAGAATGTCAAAGAGCATGAGGAACATCTTAGGCTTGTATTGCAAACACTCCGGGGACATCCGTTGTACGCTAAGTATAGCAAATGTGATCTCTATAAGGAGCAGATCGAGTATCTGGGACATATCATCACTAGAGAGGGCATTGCAGTGGATCCCGAAAAAATAAGAACTATAATGGAATGGCCAATACCAAAAGACGTGGCAGGTATAAGGTATTTCATGGGGCTGGCAGGATATTATAGTAGATTTGTGGAAGGATTTTCACAGGTTGCTTACCCTATCACGTCCTTACAAAAAAAAGGAAAAACAGTTAAATGGACTACAGAATGTCAGTGAAGCTTTGAGCAGCTCAAACATCTGCTCACAACTGCACCAGTGTTGAGCAATGTTGACCTGGAAAAGGACTATGTTGTCTGCACCGATGCAAGTAAAGAAGGTGTAGGAGTAGGAGCGGTGTTGATGCATGAAGGAAAAGTGATCTCTTATGAATCCAGAGAGTTGAAAGAGCATGAACAGAAGTATTCTGCTTATGACTTGGAATTAACTGTTGTTGTGCATGCATTAAAGATGTGGCGCCATTATCTGATAGGGAAGAAATTCTTATTAATGACAGACCACCACAGCTTGACCAGCTACTTTAACCAACCAACTTTAAATGCTAGGCAAGCTTGGTAGGTGGACTTTTTGAGTGGATTCGATTTTGAGATCAAGCACCTGAAAGGAAAAGAAAATCGGGTGGTTGATGCTTTAATCCGAAAGGTGCATTGTCTCTATGAAATTTCCTTTAGTGAAGGATGGTCTACCCTCAGCGAAGAAATCGAAAGGGCTGCTGAACAAGATCAAGTTTATCAGCAAAAGAAACAGCAAGCGCAAAATTTGACCAGTCACATAATGCAACAGGGCTATGAGCTGAATGCAACAGGCATATTATACTATAGGAAAAGGATATATATACCCAATCAAGATGAAGTTAAGAAAAAGGTTTTACATGAATATCATAAAAGTCCTTATGCAGGACACCTGGGTTATCAAAAGCTCATCACCTCTATTTGAAAAGAATTTTACTGGCTGGGTATGAAAAGGGATGTAACAGACTACCTGGTGCGATGCATAGAATGTCATCAGGTTAAGGCCGAACATCAGCACCTTGCAGGGCTATTGCAGCCATTACCTGTACCAGAATGGAAATGGGAGGTTATTACTATGGATTTCATCACAGGGTTACCTAAGTCCGGAAAGAGTAATGAATCCATCATGGTTGTAGTGGACAAACTCAGTAAATCAACTCACTTCATACCGGTACAGTCTACCTACCGTGTGACACAAATAGAAAATATCTTTATGAAAAATATTTTTAAGCTCCATGGTTTCCCCAAAACTATAATATCTGATTGCGATGTTAAGTTCACATCGGCTTTTTGGAGGACTCTATTTGAGGGCTTGGGAACTCAACTAAATTTTAGTACCGCATACCATTCGCAAACCAACGGACAGACTGAGTGGGTAAACCAAGTGGTGGAAGATATGCTGAGATCTTATGTTATGCAGCAACTGACTCAGTGGGAAGAGTATTTACATTTGGTGGAGTTTGCATATAATAATGGTTATCATGCATCTTTACAGATGAGCCCATTTGAAGTACTCTATGGATGCAAATGTTGCACACCATCCAGTTGGGGTGGACCTGAAGATAGACTCATGTTGGGACCTGAGATGTTAAAAGAGATGGAAGAAATGGTTAAAAGAGTGCGGGCCAACTTAAATGTAGCCCAAGATAGAAAAAAAAGTTTCGCAGATCAAAAAGGGAATTTCAAAGAATATCAGATAGCAGAGCATGTATATGTAAGAATTCAGGCAAAGAAAAGTACCTTACAATGGAGCGGATGCGCCAAGTTGGCACCTCTCTTTTTTGGACCATTCCAGATTTTAGCAAGGATTGGGCTGGTGGCTTATCGACTAGCCCTACCAAGCCATATCCGGGTCCACAACGTAATTCTTGTAGGAGTGCTTGGCGGTGGAAGGTTGAGCAGGACCCTCCTAAGGATGGGAGGTTGACAAGTGCATTAGGGAGATTTTCTCTCTGTTTAGGTAAGAAATGATTACAGAGCCTGTAGTTCTGATTTTCATTTATATATTTGTTCAAACTGTTGTGGGAAAATAAGGAACCATGAATATATCTATATATCTGCATAAAAAGAACTATGAAATTGATACAAAACAACAAATGATGGAAATTAGTAAAATACATAAAGTATGTAAGAATGAAATCACTGTGTAGCCACTGTAAAACCTAAAAGAAACTAGAGAATCAAAACCAGGTCCTTATTTCCCAAGTAAACCTTTGTAATTAACAACACTCGTATATCAAACAACATTCTAAAACCAAGTGTGAATTTAATACGCGTCGTCAAGTACCCTTAAGGTCTTGCAAGCAAAACTGTAACAACACAAATATATGAATAGCCGCCTGCATGTAATTTCAGGCTAAGCCTCTATTAAATTGTCGAAGCATCTTTTACATGAGTAACTAGATCAAATTAAAAGAATAGGGAATCCACATACGATTTAACCATAGTCGGAAAGAACCATTGATCAAATAAACAAGCACTAAGCAAATAATCTTGAACTATAAACATGGCCACAATCATTGGAGCAGACGTGGCTATCATATTATGGACAAAAGAAAAGCATTCGACATGAAGGGGTAGCATAATAGAAAAAGGGTAGTTACCCATTAAAACAAGAAGCCTTCAATCATCAACTCGTAATCGTATTTTAACCTTGGGAGTTGGTACCAAGTATCGAAACCTTGCACGGCGGCTCGAAGGAAAAAGGAGAAACACAATCCTTCTGTTTTCAGTTAAGAGCGCCACTATGCAGTCTAAACTGAAAAAAATATGAACCAATTGCAAACCACAATTGTTAACCATTGCAGCAGAAGAAGAATGTATATATATATATATATATATATATAAACCCGATAATGGGTTAATTCATAACACTTATGCAACACATGTTAAATAAGCAATCACCCGGGAATAACCGCGGAAGGGTTCGACCCGTGGTTCCGTAAAAAAAACAATATACAGTAAGAAAAAAGGAAACCCGACGCAAGGTAGCCAGAGCACTGTCCTTAGGTCCATGCCAAAAAGGAAAATAATACATTACACTAGGCCTTCGGCCTTATCAGGAGAATTAAATACAATAGTAACACCCATAACCGAAATCGGGTTCAAGTGGGTTTGCTCAGTAGGGAACAGTTCCGCCATTAATATGGATTCACCATCTATCCTAAAGTTATGGTGGCTTATGCTTGTTACCCGGAGGGTGACCTGTGTAAGGGAACTTGGTCTGGTCGCCTAGTTGGAAGTTGGACCAGGTACTTGCAACAAGAAAATTACCTAGATTAATGCTAAGAACAGGAAAAAGAAAAACTTGAAAGAAAACTCATAACTATGAAACATCAATACCAAAGAGTAGTGTGTAGATTTACCATTAGCGTTATTGGTAGGCAGTGACTCTGGAATAGACTGAGGCAACCTGTTCGAAAGAAGGAGCAGATGAACTCGAATCGCCAGAGACCTGTAGGAGTCGGGAACCTTCACCAAAATGAGCTCGAGAAAGTTTGGGCACGTCCAAGAAAACCCTTTAGCAGTACTTCCTATCACTGAGTAAATGTGGATCATAGATCCGGATGGACTCCTCTCTGCCGTTGATAATGGCGTAGTAACCCAGGAGGAAAGCTTTGGCATTGTGAGATACCAAGTGGGCGAGCTGTGCATGCCAATTCAATTAGCTGGAGTTAAGGCCGCGTGATGGACATGCGAATAGCCGGCCAGTTGCAAGCTCCAAATGCCAAGTGCACGGCATAGTGAACTCACATTAGAACCATTATAGCCTGAGTTGACAATCGGGAGAATGGCCAACATTAGAACCGAGTACCCAATGTCAACATTAATGCACTTTTAAATGGACTTACAGATTATACGGTGGTAATAAAAAAAATCTCCGGAATCGTAAAAGGCCTCGGGCCTTCCAGTATTACATCGATTATGGATATTTACGGTTGTCCTGTGTAAAATGGTTATTCTATATATATTAAAGTTTCCATGTTAATTTTTTTTTTTTTTTAACTATATATAGTTACATTTATACGGGGAAGTTTTACAGAATCCATGTGAACGTGATGATGATTGAACGATAAAACTGTTGGATCAAGTGCATAGCAAAACTAAATTAAACACACAGCAGAAGCACATATAACACAGTATTTAACGTGATTCACTCAACCAATCTGGGCTACGTCCACCAAACATAGGCATCAGGAATATATTAATCAAATTGGAGATTACATCAAGAAATCCTCACACTTTCTTAGCAAACCATCCGAATGATTGCATAGCATAGAGAATCTAACAGCCTCATAACTCCCTCACATCAAATATAGGAGGCATTAACTCCCTCCCAACAACCTGGAGCTAATCTAGGACCTGAATTCTATCAGCTGAGATTTTTTTCCTATTTTGCTCAAACAAAAAATCTCAACAAAAACACATTAAATTGTAGTTGACAATGAGAGAGCGTAGGTAGCAATGCATTTCTGAACCATATATTTTTGTGCATCACGTGCCCATCTAATATAGTTGCGTTACAATTGTACTTTAGCATTTATTTCGGCCCATTCCTCCCTGAATTTTGAAATAGAAGGGAAATAGAAGAATGGCGATGACTTGTTAAATTTTCAGAGGCAATAATTTATTTAGTGTGTAGTCTAACCAGGTTTAAATTTAATACGGAAAATTATACTGTGGCATTTATCTCAACCCATTCCTCCGTAAATTTTGAAATAGAAGAATGGAAAAGACTGGTTTAATTTGCAGAGGCAAGAATTTATTTACCCCATAGTCTAACCAGGTTTCAATAAATTTGATCTAGAAAATGGAAAAATATTCATAAGATTATGTGATTTCTTGGTTTTTTTAAATCTTGGGTAGTGAAACTATTTTCACCATCATTCAAACACTCTGGTCTCAATTTTATTTTTAAAGAATCAGAGGATTCAAACAATTTTTGTGTCTTTATTTGTCGTTGAATCCACTGAGGCGAAAATACATTTAAAAAAATATATTAAAATTTCATTAGAAAGTGTTTTCTCAAATTTATATAGAAACTAATTCCCAAATATATAATAATTACCAAATTTCCGTAAGATGTCATCACCAACCTACTATCTAAGAAAGTTTCAATAATTCAGATTTTGAAGATTAAGAAGAAAAATGCAAGTCAGCTTCAGAAAAGGCAGGGTAAAATAACAAATTACATGATATAAAAAATAAATTATCAAATAATACATTTTATTGTGGGAAATATAGAAATCATTAAAAAATTAATAGTTAGCTAAATTATTATTTTAGTATTTAGATAACATAAATTTTAATGTATTGGTTCTTGAAATAAAACTTGAAATACTCATTTTTCACATAGAAAGAATTTAATCATATTTATTTTCAAAGTTTTTAATATATTGGTTAGTTAAATTATAACTTTATCTTTGTTTAAATGATATTTTTAATTTCAGTTTTGTTAAATATTTTATTCATTTTGAAATGTCATAAGTTAATTAATGCAAATGTAATTTTTTTATATTTTTAAATAACATTGGTATTTAGTTATATAAGTCATGGTAAAATTTTCACTAGTGATTTTTTTATTAAAATCAAATAAAAATTAATTGAAATACTTATAAATTATTATGCATTCCAAAACACATTATTAAATATATATATATCATAAATTTTTTTAAAAATAGATCACATAAAATTAATAAGGTAATTGTGTCTTTATAACATAAAACATTACAACACCAATATTTTCTTCAATTATTAGTTTTTTTATTGTGTTTGATAAGAATCTCTACTTGAGTGTTCATTTCACTTGTGCAGAACATATACTTTTTGTTCATATTTGGTATATTCATATATATTTGTTATGCTTAAGAATTTGATGAGAGGTTATATATGTATATGTTAGCACTTTTAGTTAGCAAATTTCCAATCCGAAATAACAATTTTATTTTTACTACCAAAGAAACATTTTTTGGTTTGGAAGTGTGGCTCTAGAATTTTAGTTTCAATGTTCCATATCAATATTTATTTTACCACTTTTGGTAGAATTTTTTTTTATTTGAATGTATGGTTCTAGAATTTTGGTTTCAACATTCAAGTACGAGGTTTCATGTCATTAGTGGTATTTTATAGCTACTAAAAACACTTTATTCATTCATTCATGTATGTTTTATTTTTTTCTTACTCTAATTGAAGGATACTTAAAATAAACAAGAATATTTACAAAGTAACTTTTATTCAAATATTAAGCTATACATTTCAAAATTCAATAATTAAATTAAACAACAAAGAAATGCTAGCTATAAGACCATGGATTTCTATTTCTCCAAAAGGTCAAACTATGAAAAAATTATGTCTTATTTAACCGGGCTCAACATTACAGTACAAGAAGTTAATTTCACACATTACAGTACAAGAAGTTAATTTCACAACGTCCTTCGAGCTCTGTACAATTACAATAAATGAAACCAATTCTTTGCTTACACTGAACACGGTATAAGGTATGACATAGGAAACACTAAAATCATAAACTAATGGAAAATTCAGGTTAATGAATTACAATAAAATATATAAATATTCGACCTAAGTTTTGTAAATAAAATTATTTTCTTTTTTAATTTTTTTTTTTTCCATTTTCTTCACAAGAATGGATTTCATCCGTCTAACAAAAATATTTATATATATAATTTATTGAAACATTTTATTTACAATTTATATTTAATTTATTATTCATTAATATATTTTTTAAAACAAAATTATTAAAAGAATTATATATTATTCTTAAATTTAAATGTATAAAGGTTATTTTGAATTATTATATTTTATTTTTACTTAAAAAAATCATAACTTTATTTGTGAAAAAATAATTTACATTTTTTATATTCTTTTAGGCATGCCAATTGATTGTTATATGGAATCAACAAGTTCATACGTTCATATGGACATCCTAAGGGTATGTATAGGTTAATGATTCAATAGATAATGTATGTTCCTATCTCTTGATAAAATAAAATATAAAATCTATCATATAACAACATTCTCAATTATAGAGTAATTCATTTAAAGAAAAAGATATGGATCAAGCCCTATGAAGTAGAAATACAACCAAGAGTTGGAGACATAAAACATTCTACTAACCAATCTCAACTTCGCTAATTAAATGTGCATATTATGGAGGGAGGATTCTGGTATCCCAAAACTACACCTCTACCTCCTTAATGATATACCAATTTCCAACATCCATGTGAATACCTTCATTTCACAACAAGTTAACAAATAATGTTCCATTATCTGTATATGTGAGAGAAAGGGACTCCATCAAACTTATCACCTCGTTTTTTTGTCCCTTCCCTTCCAACAAGAGTAAATGTGTGAAAATTGCACAATTATGTTCACCTTTAATCCATTTTACAACAAGCATCAAATCCATGAATGCCTCAAGACAAGTGGCTCCCTCTTCCTGTGACAATAATAAAAGTAGCCTAGGTGCATCTATTTCCATTGTTGTTATTGCCAGGGCCTAGCATTGCTCTATATTTAAAATTATGGGCTGCAATTACGAGTTAAATACCTACTTTCCCACAAAGATGTGGTTTCCCGTCAAAAGCATCATCAAAACATGCCCAAGGTTCTTCCTAGTGTATCTCCTTCAATGCCAGTTATCATCATAACACAAATACTTTTCCTTGAGGATAGATTTCTAGAATTATTATGCCCCCAATTCACTCGTTGGATCATTAATAAACATGCCTTCAATGAGTCTAACAATCCTAGCTAGAGAAATTCTCTTGTGGATGATTAGAGGAAGTGTTATATATCTCTTGAGATAAAATTTGTATGCCAATTTCATAAATAGTCCTCCAAAAAAATGCCAACGCATACATTCCTCCAAACCACTAATCTGTCAAGTTCCTTCTAGACCGATGTTTTTTAGATGCAATCTACTACTAGATAAAAAATTTATTCCTCACTACATTTACATAAGATACTTCTCATTGATATTCCTCTTCTATAGATTATCCCATGCCAAGGGTTTGTTACATAGAAGGAACCAAATTAATATTTTAGATTTTGAGGTGCACCGAAAATTCTAGATGGCTTTCCACCACCACAAGAGATCTTATTGAGCCTCTTTAGGGATCAACACATTGTAACTCACTTTAGGGAAATAAGCCCCATAAGGTGAGTAAATCCACATCAAGGAGTCATATTTCTCCAACAGGTACACCTAACTAGTTTTCTAGTATATCCTTTCTTACTATCCTCTCTAAAACCCAAGCCTTCTATAGAAACCTATCCTTCTCTACGGATGGATGTAGTTACAGGATCCAAAATGTGGGAGAAATTGATGTATCCCGTAAGTTTAATTTTTTATACCATAGAATATGGAAGCGTGTGTTCCCACACTCCCCACTAACAAATCCTCCACCAATTACACATTGAGTCTTGCAATGTACCAACACACCAATGTCAAAAGACACAATAAAAATAACAAACTATTCTCTTGAGAAATCAATTTTCAATTTATTTTAACCTATCTCATAAACACTATTTTACCTTAATTATTTCTTCCCGGTAGGGTTCCAATTTCAACCAAAATCTTCTATTTGTTCTGATACCATATCCCAGACACCATACTATGACTAATTCCTCCATTAACATATACTTGGATAAATATCTATGTCTTCCCATGAATTCCCAATGCATACTACATTACATGAATAATATAACATGAGCAAAGTAATAGTAAAATATGCATAATTTCATAATATAGATATACAATATATATACATGAGATTACCCCAAAACCAAACACATATAAAAACATAATTGAAGTAGCTATCTTGCATAAATAACTAACTAGATGAATACCTTAGATGTTCAACCCAACCCTAGACATCATTACTCCATATTTCTAAATAGTGGGTTACTCTCAAGCTAGGAATATAAATCTGTTAGGGGAAAAAGCTCATCTAGAACTAGTTATGGTCATATAGTTGTCACCAACAAAGGTTTAGGATAAAGTACCCAACTGTTATATTAGTCTAAGCCATATTATATCATCGCACATCATCCTACCAAGCCAAGTTAGTGGACTCCTCTCTATACCTTTTTAGTCCTAAAGTTGTTCTAGAACCCTACCAAGGCTCTATAATATGTTGACAAGGAAGTCAGAGGGACCCATGGCTCAAGAAACTATAGCTACCATCAAGAGTCTCCAATTATCCTCCAAGCCTCACATCAAGGATACATATTCCTGTAGTTTCCCCCTTAGATCTCTAGCCTCCCCTAAGGCATCCCAAGATGAAGCTTACATACTTAAATCGAGTTAGCATCCATAAGGTACACTAATAATAAAAGGATCCCCTCCTCACAAAATAAGTTTGGTAGTCAAAATGATGAGAATTATGGAATATAATAGAGAATTTCATTGAATCCTCACATATTTTATCTACGATATCCTCTTGATGTGTTGATAAAGGAAGTATTCTCCATAATACTTCTGAATCACTCCCCCTCTATGGGTACTTAGGACAAAATATGTTCATAAGTAATTTAGTCTTATTATGATACTTTAGGATTATCCATGCTTGTTTAAGCCTCCTTAACTTTAAATTTAGCCCCATTTTCCATTCATGGAATCCTAACCACCCATATCTCCTATCTAACTTAGTCAGTAGTAGTGGTGTATTTTATTAACATGAGTTTGATTCTGTGTTACATTGCTATGCTTCTTGACCATTTAACACATAGGCTCTCTAATCTAAAACCACATAGGCATGTAGGCCCTCAATTTCTTATGTGCATGTGTGTACAACCCTAATGCATCATATCTTACCATCCTAACAAGAATATGTACAATGCATACAAGATTCAACTTTAGGGTGTTAAAAGTGTATTCCATACCTTCTAGAAAAAACCATCTCGATCAAATAAAAGTGATGGAAACAACCTTCCAAATCATTTGCACATTTGAAGGATTCTTTTGGGGCTTATGTATCCTTCATAACATGGACTTAGGTGTAATATGTGTATGTTGCATACCTCTTAGCCATAAACATGTAGATGTTATTAGCCTTCAAACATTCTTTGTGGTAAGTGATCTAGAAGAAGTATTATTTTTCGAAACCCCATCCTCCAAATTTCTTTTGAAGGGCTAACTTCTTCCACTTTATCTAAGCTAGCCCCTTCCTCTCCATGTCCCAAACCAAAGAAACATAAAACTAAAGGTATGTATCCTCTCGAGAAACCATTTTAGAATCCACGAAAGTGGCATACAGTATACTGAAATAGCCTCCAATGCTAATTTAATCAGTACCAATACTTCTCCTTTTGATAACCACTAAAAAATAGAATTTCAAGTTCTCCTTTCAAATTTTAGAACCAACTAGTCCAAATCCTTCTTCATATATGTGTTTAGATTTAACCAAAAGTTTAAGTATTTGAATCCTACATCTACTGTATTCACTTTATAAGGAAATACATTTGTAATAATGGCCATATACTCTTTTGCAAGTCCCCCACCCAAGATGCTTGAATTCCCCATATTCACTGCCATACCAAGGCCCTTATAAGAAAGATGAATAATATCATAGTGTTTTCGAAAATGTATGTTATAACTATCATAAAAAAGAAGGACATTCTCTATAAAAGGTAAATGAGTAGTCCCAAAAGTTACCTCTAATGTTCACTCCTACAAACACTCATGTCCCCTTTACTTCAATAATACATCCACTAATTTCTTTTTCCATAATAATTAACATAGAAAATAGACAAAACAATCCTACTTGAGGCCTTGACTAGCTTGAAAGAGACTAAAGATTGCCCCATTTATCATCACCGAAAAGAATATAGACATAATGTAACCCATAACCTAGTTTATGAAAGGGATACAAAAGGAAAAATAAGTTAACATCATCCATAGGTAAATCCATATAACCTAATCATAGGAATTGGAGAGGTCTATTTTAATAATTAGTGCCTTCATCCTTTTGGTTCTTATAGAGTGTAATGAACCAATGCTTTCAATATGATAATAAGTCAATTACTGTGGTCCAATCTGAGGTGGAAACCTCCTTTTACAATGAACCTAATTTACATGATAATATATGATGATCAGAAGACTAGGTATTGTTGGTGTGTGTGTGTGAGAGAGAGAGAGAAAGGGGAGAAATATAATGAAAGGTTCTAGCCAACTTAATAATAGAAAAAATGAACTAATTATGAATCCTTATTAGTACTTTAGCATAATCCCTTATTTTTAGAAAAATATTTTCTCTCAAAGCTTGCAATTGGGGGTGTTTCATCATGAACTTCTTGTTTTCCCATGTAGTTTCTTCTAGGGGAATATTATTCCACTTTATTAGGTACTTCATAATGGTTCTAGTATGATGATATGGGAAATTTTGATCTATAACTTTTTTTTGTTCAAGAATCAACTTGTCTATTTAATATAATATTGGAGTTTTGTTTACATTCACACAAATTATCCTAAAACCAGTTTTAAGGAAAGATACATGAAAAACCTTATTAATGTGATAAGAATGAAAATATAACATATATTCCACTTGTGCAATCATATAAACAATTTTATAAGGTAGATAAAATTTCATCTCTAATTTTTTAGTCTTTTTTTTGCTTGAGTGGAGATTGCTTACATGGTTTTAGTCTAATAACCAACCGTCCTCCTCAAATAACATTTCACATTAATGTTGATCTTCTTGTTGCTTCATCTTTTTTTGTTCCATCTAAAGGTTTTCCTAAGAATTGTTAATGATTCTTTAGTCTTTTTCATATGTGACGCTATTGTTTGTATTTTGGGTTTTACAAAACGTATGAGATACTAGGATTTGGATATCCATAAAATGGCCCAAATGGAGATACTTTGGTGGATGTGTGATAGGTAATATTATACTACCATCATGCTAGAGAAAGAGATTTCATTCATTGATATTTCATGTCTAAAGAATAACATCATCGATAACCCTCTAATTTTTTTTACCTATTTCTATTTATCAATCTCTTTATGGATGATATGATGAACTCATGGCTAGTTTTCTTCCACTCATATTCCATAGATATTTTTTAAAAATTACTATGAATTTTGGATATATATCACTTATTATTATTCTAGGAAAATTGTGAAGCCTATGAATTTTCTTCATTAACATTTATATCACTTAGCTTTCAATATATGTACATTGAATTTTGCAGAAAAGTGCATATTTTTTGATTCTATGAAAAAACACAAAATGACCATCCTTACCTTCATATTTTGGTAACCCTATCATGAATTCCATTGATACCTCTTCCCATATTTGACTAAATATGTGTAATGGTTGAATTAGCACTAGAGATTTTATTTTATTTCATTTGTTTCTTTGGAAAAGCTAACATTCCCTTATAAATTTTTGAATATCATTCTTTGTTCCTCCAGCAAAAAAATATGTTTTGATAATTTGTTATGTTTTAAGGAACTATAGATGTCGCACCATTAGAGAGTCATGTGAGTCACTCAATAATTGTTGCTTCAATTTTGATTATGGGCATAGAATAGTCTACCATAATACTAAAGTATACCTCCCTTCCACTCCCAACATTTCATAGAGTTCAATGCTTCCTTTATACATTGTATTTTTTTCTTAGTACTATTTTCATTTTTTCCATTTGTTGTGAGACTTTTCTAGCCACACAAGAATAAAAGATGCAATAAAATATAAACTTGAAACCTATTCTTTTACTGAAAGAGAATTTCCTACTACATTCTCCTTTCCCTTTTGGCAATTTTCTCATTCACCATATTTTTTGTTGACTGTATCTGAAAAGAATCTTTCTTTGAAATCGGTTTTACAGAGAAAGCCACTTCACGAATATCATTTAAATTCCTGAGGCTAAAATCAAATTATGTGTTTCAACATTGTGCATACTACTGCTGGCAAATAAAGGTGTATCATCCTACCTCTGATTCGAAAACTCAAAAGGTCGAATGCTACAAATTCATAAAATGCAAAACAGTGAAAACATTAACTCAGAAAAATGTAAACAAAGAAAAATGTCAAACTGTGAGAGCACGATTTGGCCAAACGGTGGTGAATTTGTAAAAAATAAAACATGGGTTTCTTGGCCAGTAGGGTCAGTTAGAAAACCTAGGAACGATTTTAAGAAATTCGTGGCGGTTTGATAGAAATTCTCATTTCTTTGGAGCCCATTTTTGTAGGCCACCAGAAAAAAATTGGGATTTGAATTAATTAACTGATAGTTGATTTTCAGCTGCTTCTGATTTGAAATCAATGGCATACTCATAATTAACTCATCTTCCACCTTCTGCCACCCGTATAACACCTGCTCTGCCTCTTCCTGATTAATAGCAGTTCTAATTGGATACAACTCTTTGCTGATGGATGTAACACCTGTTAACGACAGTTCTAATTCGATATGACTCTTCACTGATAAATGTAACACCTTAATTAGATACGCAACCAACCAATCGACGTGGCATGGAGCTCTTGGCATTCGATGCAGAGGCCATTCGAAAACTCACTGACATCCTATTCATGTATATTTCGTGTGAGTTAAACCCAAAATTGCCACTAATTGCATTGATTGCTTGGAACTACCAGAGAGGAGTGTCGTGCTTTCTAGGGTCTCTGTGTTGCCAAAGTTCTGAGAATCCCTTCATCCCTAAATGTCCTTTTTGCTTATGAATGTATCCATGGCAAGCTGCAAAGGATTACTCGTTATCACATTATGTCTTGCAGCACTGCAAGTGTTTTTTGCTGAACCTAGCCTGTGTGATCATAGTATCTAAGAACGAAGGTCAGGGAGATTTTACTATAGTCTAGGCTGTTGTCAATGTAGTTCCAACAAATAATATGCACCCCGTTACCATTAATATCAAACCTAGCATTTATAAGGAGAAGGTGAAATGTTATTATCAAGCATGACCTTAGTATCCTTGATTATTTATCTAACCTTATCTGTTGTTTGTATGGGAAGCCCAGGGCTTATTGTGTAGTAACATTGGCATTTTCAATTAGAGAAGGGATCAATATCATTTTGGTTGGTTTTGTTTCAACTAAAAATCTTCGTTTTAAAGATGAATCACTCACTTTTAAGGTTGCAGAAACTCCATAAGAAATTTCGGAAGAGATAAAAAGCTATGCATGACACAAGTATCCAAAATATGTGTAAAACTGATGGTTTACTATTTCAGCCACTTTCCTCAGGTGATTCAACTTTTCGCACCTGGTTCAACTTTCCGCAACTGTTTTTATTAAACTCTAGGTTGCAGGTGTCATAAGGGAAAACAAGCCACATGAGTAGCTGGGAAAATGTCAGTATAGGGATGGTGTCCTATTCATTTGATCCAATTCGATGGAAAGGACCCTGGTCGAAGGAAGGTCAAGTTCTGTGTTATCACTAAGTCACCACAATGAGTAGCCACACTAAGTCGCTACATGTCAAGAAAAAAATAATAATTTTGAATCAATGAATTGAATAAGTTATTTGCTCACGTTTCTGAAGATATTGATTAATTTTGGACTGATGATGGAAGATGAATGGCTAACTTTGTATTCAAGATTTTTAGCTACAGAAATCGTGCACATTCTGTAGCTGAAGTCCAATTCCGCAGACTAAAAAAAAACCTCGTTGTTCAAATCAGCCTAACCTTTTCATACAAAATCAAATTTTGATGATTTAAGTACCATTGGAAATACTCAATAAGATCTACACAATGAGAAATCCATCATTAGATTTTGAAGTGGAAAATAATGAAATAAATTGCTGAAAAGAAGCAACATTCAACTTGGGGCACCAATTCTAAAGCAGGTATAAATTCTTTTGATTTTTCCTTTGAAGATGTGTTCCATTAATACAAATTCTTAGTTTTGTGTGTAAATATCATAAAAAGAGAGATTGATCAACTCTCTCCTTTGATAACATTACATTCCATTGCAGAAGAAGTATTAGTTTTTTTGCAGGTTCCAGGAGGAAGGAAAAATGACTACAAGAGAGTGGTGTCTCTCTAAGAGATCAATTTGTTTCATAAGAGGATGATCAGCAACAAAGAGGAAATATGTTGATGCAAAATCAGATCCAAACACTTGAAAAACTTTTAGATACTATTGTCTCCATCACATCCATACCTCATAATAAACCATTCATCTCATTTTCCTCCATATTTTCCATTTACATTCACATACACTTTCCATCACTTTTTGTCCATTCATAACCCACAAATAAAAGCAAGAGGCTCATTCACATGCTTATTTCCCATCGCCATTTTTGTTCTCCATCGCCATCTTCCATTTTCATCTTCCATTTCCTGTCATTTTCATTCTGCAAATAAGCCCTGCTTCAATGCAAATTATTGAGTCCATAATCCTTTGAGCCTAAGTTCTTTGTAAAAACATCTTGAGGCATGCATGCCTTAATGGCAAGTCCTCATGTTGACAAACAATGGGAATACATTAATTTCCCTTTTTTATCAAATCTTCCAAGTGACTTGACATCGACAAATTCATTCATACCTAGCAAGATGTGTTTGGCCATCTTGACTCTCATTGTCGTCAATGGTGAGATTTCTCTTGTTGACTAGTGGCATCCATTAATGGCCACTAAGCCAACAATTTCCTACTATGTTTGACATCAAAACATCTTTTCACATAGTAGGAATTGTGCCAACGAGTTTTGAAGACATGAACACTATTATTTTCAGCATTTTGGAGCAGATTCAACAAGTTTTAGTAGAAGCAATAAAAAGTCATCTTATCTCTTTATCCATGACTCCTCTTGTTCAGCTACTTGAAGAAGAATATTATCAGAATTTTCCAGCCACCACACATACAACTCATCCATTCTAAAGAGTAAGTGAAGGTATATCATATTCTAACTTTTTGACCATAGAATTCCATAAAAAGCTAGAGTGGTAATTGTTGGAAACAGATTTCTCTTCCCCATTTCATAAAATTGC
>APFE030539054.1:0-13990 GCA_000404065.3 Pinus taeda | reverse complement strand
ATTATCTGGTCAATAAAGGGTGTAGGGTAGTTGTCTTTCGGACAAGCTTGATTTACATCCCTGTAATCGACGCACACTCTAATCGTTCCTTGTTTCTTCATCACAGGAACAATATTCGATACCCAATCGGTCAAAGGAACCAGGTAAATAAAACCAACATGGAGGAGTTTTTCAACTTTCGCCTTGATGGCAACGGCTTTTTTAGGGTGCACCTTCCGTAGCCGTTGTTGTACCGGTTTGACATCTGGATACATCTTAATTTCATGTTCAACTATGCTCGAGTCAATACCTGGCATTTCATCATATGACCAAGCAAAGACATCTCTAAACTCGTGAAAGAGAGCGCTATATATTTCCAGTTCTGAAGAAGAACAAGATTTGTCGACATGAATATTCTCTACAACATCTGTTTTGGTTGAGATATTTATGGCAGTAGTCTCTTCAATATTGGATAGGTTTCTCTCGGAATCCACTGTATTCACAGTATTCGTTAGAAATTCAAATACTGAAGGATGGTTTAGGTTGCTAGAATTATCTTCTTTCCAGTTTAGAAGATGGGAATGATGGTGGTAATCTTCCCACGGTGCCCCGTCAATCATCATCGATTGAATGATTCCTTCGTCTGTAGAGTGTACTTGCGACCAAGGATCTGAAGGGGTTCCATATTCCTTAGACCTATCTATCCAAACGCTTGATGAGCATTGATACGAGTTTGCCTCCCATGCTGAAAACATTGATTGCTATAATATTTCCAGTGGGGTTAAAGGCAATACCTGTAGATGATCCATTTTAACATCGTTTTCTGACATCTTTTGAATGGAAGATATCATATTGCAGGTTCCTACGTTAGCCACTTCTGCCAAATTGGTTGGAGGGGGTAGGGTAAAAGTTCCCATTAATGTGGGGTCTTTTAATAGGCCTACTCCGATATTTTGAAGCGCATTAGGGCTTCCATGGATCATCGGAATGCTTCCCATAACTTGCGAACTATTGGGAGAAAAGTTTGTTGCTCGATGATTGTAATTCCTCCTTGGGAAGGAAATGCAATTTTCCTAAAGTAAGTCGACAGAATGGCTGCCATGGCATATATCCAGGGTCTTCCCAGTAGGATGTTGTAATTGAGGTTTCCGTCGATAACTTCAACATCAATTTCTACTGTTTTGCCCCCCAGTTTGACTTGCAAGTTACTTAATATCCCATACGAGGTGTATGTTCATCCATCAAATGCTTTTAATGTTATCGACGATCGCGACAACGATGGAGACCCTAGAGTTTTCCAGCAACTCATCGACATAATACATGTGGATGCCCCCTCATCAATAATTGTTCTATGAACAGTTTTGCTGAGGGCTTTCACTTGAATGAGGAAAGCTAGTGAACTAGTAACTGAGGGTCGTATCCTTTGTGATTAAAAGACACAAGATTGGAATCCATTGGGTCAATCCCACCTATTGCTGATAGTAAAGCCTGCTTTTGGGAGGGGCAATTTTGCAGTACCTCAAGAGTCGACATCATGGAGGGCGATTGGGCTAAATCCTCCACTATATTATAGCGTTGTGCTGCTCTGTCACGAGGATTAAACGTCGATTTGTGTACTACTCCCTTTGGCGGTTTTATCGTTAATTCAGGAATGATGGGTGGCACAACTTTAGGCGAAGTTGTTGTTGAAATACTAGGTTGATCATTATCCTTGTTGTTCAACATCTATGGATTTGATATGAGAGCATCATTCAGTTGCTTTGAAACCGACAACATTAGCACTTGGGACGGGGAAGAATTTTCACTAGTAATCGGATTTGTTCCTGGGTTCGGAAACGGATTAGTCAATACAATCGAGGTTTTTTAACTTTTAAAGAATTTTCTAAGTTCATCTTTATATGGACACTCTCTAGTCCAGTGATTCTCATCACATATTAGGCATGGGCTTTTTGGTTTCTTATCCCCAGAAGGGTTTGCAGAAGATTTTTTAGGAGATGAGCCCTCCTGGTTCTTCTTCTTCCCTTGTTTTTTCTTCTTGCCTCCCAGTTGCTTGGGTTCTTTGCCTTTGTCTGTCGACACAACATTTACTTCCGAGGCTAGAAGTTCCTCATTTGCGTTTTGACTTGAAACCATGTGGGCATTTTTCAACGTAGCCTTTACGGTTTTAGTGCTTGTTGTACCTATCACGCCATTGTCGGCATGAGAGTCTTTGTCTGATTTAGGAGGGGGAGGAATGGAAAATTCCGGTCTAGGAGCATTAGGGATTTTATCGTAGAGCGTGCCAGATTGAGTATAAATCAAGTCTAGATATTGTGGACGAGAAATAACTTGCTCTGCAGTGACGACTCCTCCCTTTGCCACATCTTTTGTAATAGCATGTAACAATGACTTAATAAACCATTCAGCCAATAGCTGATCAGGAACATACGTTTTTACCATTCTACGACGACGTCGCCATTCATGAATATGATCGGATATGTGAGTGGCCGTCGTTTGTTTGAAATTGGTAAGTAGCTCAGTTCTTGTTTCGTACCTTATGGGTAACTAAAAATGGGTTAAAAAGGTTGTGGCTAGGGTACTGAAGTTATCAAACGAAGCTCTAGGCAATTCGATATACCACTTTGCTGCCAGACCAGTTAACATTTGCTGAAAGATGCAAAGTCTGATCGAATCATCATTGAGGATGTTGGATGAACACCATAGATGAAAAGTCATCACATGATTCGACGGGTCTTCACCTGGATTTCCATTAAATTTAGGAATATCAGACGGAAGTTTATGCGGAATCGCTAGCCACCAAGGGGCGTAGGCAATTGGATCGTTCGTTAGTTGATTTAGATCTGGTAACTCTAAAGTTGCCACAAAAGGCAATTGTTGATTCAGGCTTCGCTGAACATACCTAGGATAAGATGGAATTGCTTGAGTAGTTGGTCTTTGCATACCAGCATAATGCATTTGATGTTGGTAACTTTGGTAAGGTTGATGGGCATAACCATTATGATATGGTTGATACGGTTGCCCATTACTTACAAAGACTTGTTGCTCATATCCTTGGTAAGCTTGTTGGAATTGCGGTTGTTGGTATTGCACCAACCATGGTTGTGAAGTCATGGGCTGTTGTCCAGTACTGACTGTTTGACCAAGATGGGGGGTGGTGGTCCCCGTTTGAACCTGTGTCATTCCACTAGTCGGTGATTGCGGTCGTGTCATAGGTACAAGAGGTTGTTTCATTATAACCTGAGAAACTTGAGGTTGGCATACAACTGGAAATGCTTGTACCTACGATACTGGCACAATAGCCGGCGTAGTGGTGATATTTGTCACAGGTAAAATTTGTTGCATTAAGCATACAACTCTTGTTTGTTGAGGCAGGATTGGCACCCAACCGCTAGTTATAATTCCAGCATAACCTAAATCTTGTTGTGAACTCTCGCATGGTTGACCTTCCGAAGAAGGTAGTGAAAGGGTATATGGCCCTCCATACGACGGTAATCCAGTACTCAAAGGAATGATTTGCCTTTGGGGACCGGTTTGCCCAAATTGACACTGTGAAGGATCAATTTGTCGAGACTCAACGTAAGAGATTCCAGATACAATTCCAGACGAACAAACGGGAACAATCCATACTATCGAAATAGCCCCTGGATGGATTCCATCCAGGGATTGAGAGCTAGTTGGGACAGATGGCATGCCGACAAACATTGTCGGAGTAGCAGCAGGAGTTTTTGCTACTGCTGTGTCGGGTAACACATTTCTTGATGTCGACGGTTGTTTAGACATATTAAGTCTATCCAAAAGATTCCTTAGCAATTCTTCATGAACTTCTGATGGCAGGAGAATATCTTCTGATGAAGAAGGATACAAGGTGATCCCAGCTCCAAATTGCGTTGGAGTGTTAGATGGAGGATCTTCCACAATCTCTTCTATGGAAATCAATCCAGGAGGAAGAGGCAGACTTTCAGGTCCGTAAAATATTTCTGGTGCCGAAGAAGATATAAGTTCTGTAGCAACAGATGCTTGGGGAGTAACACCTTCTGAATCAGCTGTAGATGGAGCCAGTTTAGGAATAGAAGTGTTTACCGTCACACTAGGATCAATTGTAATGTCCTTTTGTTGCTGCGGAATTTCTCCTGTAGAGGCAGGGATACCAAAAATTTTCGGAGTAACCGGAGTCTATGAGGATGTCGGAGTACTCGCTCCAACCAACCTAGAGGACTTTGATCCAGTCAAATGAGTCCGCTTTTTCTGGAATGGTTTCGCTTCCGGAGTCAACGACGACTGACTCGTAAGTCTCCGTGAACGACGGGGTTTTGATTGACTTTTTTCCATGATTGCGGATTACTTGATCAACTCAAAATAAAAGGGGAAAATGTTTTCAAATTAAATGAATTTTAGACGCTTTGACACAACTTGTTTTTTCAGTTTTTAAGAGTCGAGAAAAAACAAAAGATGACTCTAGCCACCTTCAATTTTTAATGAGCCTAAAGTGACAAGTGCTCAGATGGACCTTTTATTTTAAGAAGCCTCAAAAGGAATGAAAGATACTTCTCTGGAAATCTAGGCAGAGGGGATTACCAAACCAATCGCAAAAGTGCAGAATACTTTTTACGGTACGGTAGTCAATCTTCCCGAATGCTGTGTTCAGTGCATTGTAATCAATAGGGTGGCAGACATGACTTCCTAAGGATAAAGGATGTAGCCTATTGTGGTCTCCCAATATATACTCGATGGTACGTGGGAGCACAAGTCCGCACTGGCACTTTTCGTCTCAGAGTGGAGGAATCACCCAACCGACAATGAAAACAATAGTTACTAGGTTTTACGATGCCAGAATACGTCTCTAGCCTAGACTTCTAGATGTTATGTGTTAGGTTCCAAAGCGTTTTTAGATTCATTAAATTTATTTTATAGTTGATCTTGTTTAAAAATTTGCCTTTCAAGTTCATAGCGCGATGTGTATACAATTCCTAAAATGCAGTCTAAGATGATAAACAACTGTTTAATCTTCTTTTGACAATGAAAATCCTAGCTACTAACGAAAGAAAATTGAGAGTCTTTCAACAAAGAGCACCGAGCACACACTAAATGCACTGTCCTAAATCAAACCAAGAAGTCTAAATGCAAATGCACATGCATGTATTTGTTTTCAGCCTTCTTAATGTATGAATGACGATAAGAAAGCTAAGTGCAAATCTGAATTATTTCCAAAGCGACAATACTTAACAAATTTCTTTTCAAAATGAAGTGAAGATAAGGGCGACACTTTGCGATTTCGAAATGGAAATTGTTTTTTGACACTTTAAAAACTACTAATTCAAATCATATACAAGAGTAAAAATACAATCGACTATCAAGAATAATGGGATTCTCTTCTATAACTGAAAACGACACTTACGAAACTTTCAGATTAAGAAACAACAGTTTGACTACGCTACTTCTTTGCAAAAGGGAACTGAAAATGGTGCACAATACATAAAAACACTTACTGTTCTTTGCACAATAGAGGCGGAATGATGGAAGAGAAGGGGGTTTTCACAGAGATATACTGACCATAGATAGCAAAACTCCTGAATAGAACTGAAAATAGTGAAGAAAAAACCAAAGTCTGAAGGTAAGGTTAACCTTCTCTGACCATCGCACCTGTTACTCAGGGAATCCAGCATGCAGCGCACCTACTGCACACGGGAAGTACGATGCATACAAACTGCCTTGAAGGGAGAGTGCGATGGTACCAGTGCGAGACTTTTAACCAGTCTTTTCTCACAATTTACAGTTCAGTTCAGGGATTTAGGCCGAGTAAGTGATGTTCAGTAAATGTAAATCACAGGCGTTGATCTTAGGAGGTTACTAGAGCCACCACTTATGGCAATTAGAACGTTTGCAGATCGATTTTTCAATTTATAAAAAAAACCCGGAGATAGACTGAAGTAGCATTGATCTACTTTGCATTTGTATAACAAATGCATTTCGAAGGCTAGCTGGCTTGACTTCAGGCTCCATCTGTAAGTTTATAAAACAAACAAAGATAGACTAACAAACAATCTATTCGCTCCCCAGTGGATTCGCCATTTTGTTACCGGGAATGGTGTTCACTTGGAGCTGCTATTCCCACTAAGACTGGTAGCTATCTTAGAAACAAAAAAGTAAAGACTACTTTCATTTTGCTTTATGAAAATAGATAAGAGTGGAACAAAGGACACCAACCTTAGTCTTGCACTTGGTTCCTTACTTGATTCATCTCCTTCCTGATAGATCTTTGCTGCTTCTTCTTCGTCTGCCCAGCTTCAAAGAGCACCTGTGGAATCAAAGCAGCATACTACTATCGAGGAACAGAGATCTATATTCATAAATAACATAAGACCAGATATGTATTAACCATACAAATGCATATATAATCAAACATACAAGAATATGGAGGAAAACTTGAATAGCTTTATTAATATCAAGAATAGTGTTAACACTCAGGTTGTCCCTTGGCTCGTTAAGGGATACGGCCGAGGTAACCACAGAACAAGCTTTGGACTGCCGGTCCTAGCCTACCAGCAGTCAGAGAGGGCTCTCTCTTTGGGATTTAGCTTTGTTTAGGAAATGATTTCAGGCTAGTTATTATGCACATGGTTTTTTGTTTGAGTTTGGCGGGATGAATGATCTATTCAGGCAGTGTAGGCATGCTGGCATGCGAAGCACAAGAGGTTTAGAACATTGGGCATGGAGTCAAGGATGTGGACTGAAGATGTGTTTTCTTTGGCAAAGAAGGGACTACAGAGCAGGATAGCTACACAAGGAATAACATCAGGTTTGAATGAGGATGAAACGGATGTCAGGGAATGAAAGACAACTAAGTAATTTTCATTCATGCTAACAGAGGGAACGTGACTGAATATTCTATAGGAGCAATTAAGAAATTCCTACAACAATACTCATATACGGAGGAAACTAGTGCAAATATTAGCCTAAGAGGAATTCATATTTATAGGCTAATTTAGAAGGAAAACATAGAGAAAAAGCAGGAATTGAGGGCAGAGCACGGCTAAGTGACATCTGAACTATTCTTTTTTCCTGCAAGTTTAGATCATGACACAGATATGATATAGCAAACATAGCAACTGTAGAAAGAGATGAGGAAAACTTATTAGTCCATGAAGAAGCACGAGAATTCTGTAATCTCAATCTTCAGCCATCGAATCCACATTTAGACAGTCCAAACACATGTTCCAGCAAGCTCTGTTTATTAAATTTCTTGGAGCGTACACAGCAAGTCTCAAAATGAGATTAACGATCAAAACACCTCTCACCCTTTGAACAATGAACATCGTTGTTTAAATAGGCAAAATATCTATTACAAGCAGATCTCAAATCGATCTGATGGAGTCACAGCTTCTACCCTAATCTGTACTGAAATAAATGCAAGAAAATATCTATCTAAGCAGCGCTGGAGGCAACAGTATTAAAATGGAGTTTAAGTATGGGTCATTTCTTGTGATGCGCTGGCTATTTGGTCATAACTCTGTAATAACTACCTAGGAATCCTTTGTCAGTATTGTTTAGGCGGTTCCATAAAATAATCTTCGCCTTTTGGATTGTGGCGGTGGCTATCCCTTCAGTTTTCAACTTACAGTGCGCTAACTATTTTTCCCAATCTGAAGCCAGAGCAGAATGTGCCAAACACAATATCTCAATGGAAAAGCGACCAAACTGTTGCCTCCGCAGAGTCTATCCGTTGCTTTATCAATTATCACAGGTTCAGGCTTCACTTGTTTCGCACCATCTTTCATTAACTCAGGCTTGGCAACCCTTGCTTCTCTTTGGCCATTTTCCTTAACACGATGCATCAGAGCCTGAGCTTGTCGATCCTCATCAGAATCAGAGTCTGAGTCATCATATCCTTCCATTCCACCATCTGTTTCTTCTACAACTGTGGTATAACCAATGAAGAAGACGCTTCCTGTGGTGCAACTGTGTGAAAGCTTGAATGGTTTAGAAAACATAATATCCAACTAAAACTGGTCGCATTTCCCATATGTAAGCGCACCAAGCACAACTTTCTTGTTATCAACATGAGCATTGACGAGAGCTCTCTCACTTTCATCATCGTCCTCGTCATTTACCTCAGACTTGGACTTATCTGACTCTTCAGCACTGTCACCTGCAGTGCTGGTTTGTTTGTTGTTATATGCTGCCATGTTCTTTTCATACTCTGTTTTCCTTTTTGCAGCCTTGGCAACAAATGGAGCCTTATCGGCTTCTGACATTGACTTCCATTTGTCACCTCCAACTTTTCCAACAACTGATACGGATTTGACATTAGGATTTTTTTCCTTGTAGGTTTTCCTAAACTCTTCCATAAATACGAAGAAGGCACTCGCAGGTCTCTTTGGCTTGTTGGGATCCTTGGCAACCTTGCCCCCTTTTTTCTCCTTCTTACTAGTTGGCTTCACTTCCTTGGTTGCAACTTTTCGCTTTCCAATAGGCTTGTCTTCAATTTTCTTCAGCGTGCTAGATGCTTCGTTTTTTTCTTTAGCTCCCTTCATTGAAGAAAGAACTTTCTTTAGCAATGCGTGAGTTTGGAGCCTCAGACGATCGTCTGTAACAGAGTAAAACGCAGCTACACAAATCTCGCCTCACAATTTTCCTCGATAGAAGAACAAGCGAACAATGTTGAGATAATAACAAAGGAGCGAGTAGAGAGAGAGTTTTCCTTCGCATAATAATAATACCTAATTCAAACGATTTTGTAAGCTCATCATTAATACCTACAGGCTTTTTCATAACAGCTGGTGGTTTTGGAACAACATGTTTGGATTGTGAATCTCTGTCTCTCTGTAGCTTTTCCAATTTGCTATAAGGAGTCCCTGTTTTGACTTTGATGGTGAAGGTGCTTCTTCAAAACGGTTTTTAAAGGAATTGATAGGAACATCCTGTACCATATCCTCAATAAACTTTACTTTCACTCTAGGTCCCCGAACTACTGGAAGTGAACCATTATCCATAGTATCCTAAATGCTTTTTTCTGCTTCTTTGAAATGCTTCTCAAGCAAGATTCTATTGAATCTATTAAACGTGAAGCTTCAGCAGGTTGGAACCACTTTCTACCAAACCTATCCAAATTTTTCTTTCTTAGTCTTGGCAGGGCTTCTTCAATGAAACGTTCCATGAAGAAAAGAACAAACAAACCAAAATCGTAATCATTTTCTTGCTGAGGTACCTGAATTTTCTTCTCTTGAATATTGCGTGGCAAATCTTTCCATATTTTCTCTGCAATTGGAACTTGTACAGGGACATCGGCCTGATTTAAATGTTCCCATTCAGCTTTCAAGTACCTCCGAATATTTTCAAAGATGGTTCGACTAGTATGCAAACCCAATGAGTCCAAATGAAGAAGAATAATGGGACCAGCTTCATATTCTCTGGCAGGAATACTGATAATTTCCAAACTCCAATTTATGACAAGCATGAATTGGCAAAAAGATGTACGCTTTCTCAAATATGTTTACTCCTTTAAACCATCTCCGAAGCTTTGCAAAGGAATTCCCATCTTCTTGCTTACACTTAGAATCTAAAGCTTCCGTGTTAAAGAAGTGATAGTCATTCTTGTGCTCAGTGCGTAGAAATTCAGATCTTTGGAGGTACTGTATGTAGAAGTTCATAATTGCTGAAGACAAAAATTGTAAGGGAGCCAGGCATTCCATGTCAGAGAGACAAATTTCAACAGATTCTGGATGGTCTCTTTCAGGGTAGTAAATTCGGATGTCCTTTTTCCGTCTTGCAGATATTCTACGGGCCTCATACTGCCTCTTTGGTTTCTAACCTTCTTCATTGAACTTTCTGATGTAAAAGAGAAGCACTCTTTTGCTGAACTTTGTGTAGCATAAGTTGAATTTGCCACCTTTTGTCCATCTGTTCGACTGCAGCCATTCTCTTCAAAAATCAAAATAATGGCATCTCGAAAACCTCTGTAGCTAGGACTCCATCTGGGATTCACAGGCCACAGATTGCCTTGAAAGGGATAGTTGGACTGGCCAGATATATTCACCCATGATGGTACCAAATTCACACCAAGGCCAATGCCTAAAGCAATTATTACTATGAATCTATTCCTTCTTGTCAATCCTTCCTTAAGGTTCAGAACATGGATCCCTGAGACCACCACACTTGTAAAAAGAAAGGTTGTCATCCCACCCAAAACACAGTTTGGTATTGAGAGAATAATTGCTGCAAACTTGGAGAAGATTCCCAATACCAACAGCCATATACAACATGCAAATCCTGCTCGGCGTGATGCATAGCGAGAAAGAGAGATAACTCCATTGTTCTGGGCATATGTAGTTACAGGTGTCATTGTTCCCAGTGCTGCTAGAAAGGTATTTAATCCATCGGCTAATATTGCACCTTTAATTGATTTCTCAAAGCTAGGCCTGAATGGTTCTAGGTGACTAGATTCTGCTGTTGCTGTCAGACAAAAAGAAGTGGCAAAACTGCTGGAGCATAGAATTTAAGAGGAAACACATGCACCCAAAGGAAACACACTTGACATCCACAACTAAATCTGAATTATCAATACTAGCAGGCCTCTTTTGGCAAAGTAGAAATAGTAGACAAATGCTCATATGACTTTGGATGGTGCACAGTGGTGTCCTTGAGGTGATGTAAGAGGACATGCTTGAGGAATGTTTAATAGTGCCTAGTCCATGGTCCTCAAGAATACATGCAATGACTTTCGTGCCTGAGGATTTTGTGCCCTATTTGCCACAGTAGCAAATTTCAAATATGGAACATTGCTGCAAGCAAAGCATGACATATTTGGCCTGTAAATATGTCGATCACGAAAGGTGAATACCTGCTATGAGCAGGAGGCTAACAGTGGCTCGACTTGGGGATGGCTTTTCCTCGCAAAAATTCAAGAACAGTAGGTCAGTATGCCTTGGTCTTTAATTGATGTTGTTCTCTGCAAAATTCCCTTTGCCGGCTGCCTTATTAATCCTAACTACCTATCCTAACCAGCACTTACTTTGCTGTGAGGTGAAATCAAATAACCAGTGCAACCACTTAAGCAATTGAAAAAAGAGATGAACTGGCTCACTGATTGTTAATGAACTTGGAAGCACTATTCGGTCATGTGCCCCTATGATCAAAATTGTGGTATAGAAAGGCCGTTGCTGATGTATTTGGTCCTCACGAAGAAAGCATGCTAAAGAACTTGAGTTAAGAAGCAGTTCCATGTAGTCTGCTATAGGATCAATAAAAACATCATGTGGGATAGCTTCTTCTGGGCCTTCTTGGTCAGATGGAACAGTTGCCTCTTTGGTAATAAGCCCTGCAACTAAATCTTCAGTCTTTGCCTTGAAAACATAATTATCCTCAATCTGTAAGTCAGAAGGTAGTACTATTTCCTCATGACTTGGGGAAGGAAGATTTTGAAAAAATGCTTCAGGATCGCGAAAATGATATGACTGGATTTGAGATTTCAAGAATTCAATTTCATTTTCATATCTTTCAACAACTAAATCAAGAAAAAGGTTATGTGAGCCTCCTGCTGTTTTTAACAACATCAATCTGAAAAATTCTTCATCAAGCTCAAATTCCGATAAACTCTCCCTGAATACATCTAAAGCTTTACCAAATGAAAGATCTTCCACGAACCCGGTCATCCTGTCTTACTGATAATGCTTTGGAATATGGACTATTTGGTTGTAGAATTGGTTCGTTCCTCAGTGGAGTCTTGAATGAAAATGAAGTGGAGTTGCCAGGTGGATGCCTTTACTTTGGAGTGCCTGATCTCTGTCCACCATCGAAGATCAGAACTAAACATGAAAAGCTCTGAAGAAAAGGAGCACTTTCTCCAGAAAGTGGGGTTTATAGTGATGAACGAAATGATTCAGGTCCCTAGTGGAGTCGCCATTATGTTAACACTTAGGTTGTCCCTTGGCTCCTTAAGGGATACGGCCGAGGTAACCACAGACCAAGCTTTGGACTGCCGGTCCTAGCCTACCAGCAGTCAGAGAGGGCTCTCTCTTCGGGATTTAGCTTTGTTTAGGAAATGATTTCAGGCTAGTTATTATGCACATGGTTTTTTGTTTGAGTTTGGCGGGATGAATGATCTATTCAGGCAGTGTAGGCATGCTGGCATGCGAAGCGCAAGAGGTTTAGAACATTGGGCATGGAGTCAAGGATGTGGACTGAAGATGTGTTTTCTTTGGCAAAGAAGGTGTTAACACCCAAGTTGTTCTCTTTGACTCCCAAGAGAATACGGCCGGGGTAACTACTAACCAATCTTTGGGCTGCAGTTTCTAGCCCAGCTGCAGTCAGAGAGGGCTCTCTCTATTAGGTTTATCACTGCTTTCAGTGAGGATTTTAGGCTAGTTGTGAGATGAGTTTCTTGGTTGTTTTTGTATATTTGGTTGGGAGGATGCTTCTGTTTCCTCTATAGTATATCAAAATAGATGATTAGTCCATTGGGCAATGGGGTCTAGGAGTGTTTCTCTTTAAGTCTTGATTTTTGGTGAGGAGGGGAGCTACAGGGCCTGTATGCACTTCATGAAACAAACTGTGAAATTTTGATTGTGATGCATATACAACTAGTAATGAGCAATGAAGATTTCATTACTTTGGGCTGTATATTTGTGAAAAAACTTGTCATCTAAGAGCAATCACTTGAATTCTTAGAACAACAATGCACAGCAAGGATATGGTTTAAAGGTAGCATTCAAGAATTACCCTTTAAACACTTTAGCAGAAGAAAACATACGAGGCAGTTCAGATTGAGCTCAGGGTAGTAAATAACTAAGTCCTGAGGCTATCCTTTTTCTTTACTGTCTAGAGTTTTAACACAGAGGAAACATGAGAAACAGGAAGTATGAACAACATATGAAATAACTGGAAACATTCATAACGTAATGAGCCTTTAGAAAACTTATTGAGTCATGTAATGAACAGGAATCCTGCAACTTTGAGCCACACACCATCAAGAGACCAAGAGAGAACACCTCATTGAAGAAATCCCACTGCCTTTGTATTAAACTGTCTGTGAAATTTACAATATCAGAGTAGCAGAGAATATCTTAGAAAAGAAAGATCTTACATCCGGAGTCCAACCCTTCTCAAAAAACACGAGGGGGAATATATAGAAGTTGTCTACAAAATATCTCTGGAATGAGGTCATCTGAGGAAGAAATATCTATTACACTTGTGTAGATAAAGCAGATGAGAAGTTATTACAAGTATAAATGATAGTAAAAGCTTTTAAATGCTGTCAGAATGGCTTTTTGCCCTTTGAGTACTGCGGACTTTAATCTGCGCTGTTCTTCATGAATGAAGCATTAAAGTGTCTTACTGTCTTTGATTTTCTATATCTTTCTTGACTCTGTCACTTGTACCTGCTGATGTTGTTGTCGATGCTGAGTGCCTGTGCTGAGCTGGCTCAGTGTCTTTATGCTTTCTGTCGTGTCTTTGCCCGCCTGTAAGAGTGATATTGACTGTATTACAAAAATTGTTTTCTTTTTCACCCCTGATTCAAAAGTAGTTTTACCAAGTCCTGCCAATTATCTGGGTGAGGAAGCTGATGTTTCAAAATTAACCCAACAGTCTCATCAGCTTCAGTATACTTATAAAAATCGGGAGTTTTATCAAATAAATGTGCTACCTCATTTTTAATAAAAAACAAATTGTCTAATTTATTAAACAGAGCTTGTCCTGTTAATGGGCCTGCTGTAGATGACCCAGAAGCCTCAGCAATCTGCATGGCTGAAAAGGTGCTTAGCCTTTTGATATACTTCTCATAAGAGAGAAGCTTTCCTGATTCTTCTAGACTGGGGAGCCCTTTGTCTTGCAGTGCTGTGAACCTATTCTGGAACTTGGTTATATCTGCTTGCATGTCATGTACCCTTCTGTCCAATGTTTGAATGAGGTTCTTCATTGTTGTAGTCCTCTTGATTATGGAAATGGTTTCAGTTCTGTTAGCAATTCCCATCTGGATCAGCTGAGAACTATTCCTATAATTCAGGACTTCTATCAT